>OMNV01020879.1:0-10491 GCA_900303265.1 Brotula barbata | reverse complement strand
ATTCTAGGAGGTAAATTTTAATCTGTCTTTCCTTCTGTCCATCAGCCCATCCATCAATCTATAATATAATATAATATAATATAATATAATTTTGTATAATAATTGTATAATAATATAATATAATATAATATAATATAATATAATATAATATAATATAATATAATATAATATAATATAATATAATATAATATAATATAATATATATTTCACTGGAATGTGGTCTAAACCCAACGTTGCATAGAAAGTATTTACGTTGCTAAGAAAATAATGTTCAATATTTTCTGCATGATATTCCGTTAAAATCGCTTGTGAAAAATAGTAACGCTGTACTGACCTACAGAAATGAAATCATTATTTCATTTATCTATTGTATGTTTCAAAGGACAAAGTTGCTTGAAATTTGAAATGAAATAGCAAAATGTCATAGTTTAGGTAATCATCACCAAAGTGAATGTGGTGTTTTAGTAGTGCATGACCAAGAAACAGATAAATGACTTGTGCTGGATATGTAGTATGTAAAAGATTGAAACAAATGATGTAATCATCAGCACCTGACAGGAAATATTCTGATATTAATAATACTGACCACGCGAACATGAATATATATCTTTTTTGATAACAAAATACTTATCTACAAACTTTTGCAACACACATATATATATATATATATATGTGTGTGTGTGTGTGTGTAACAATATATATGTATATTTATACATATATATGCACAACAAAGGTGCACTTAAATAATGTCATCAAGGAGATGGGGGGTGCCCACCCAGTCCAGAGTTCTGGGCTCAGAGGCTGCCATAATCATGCACATGAACTGTTTACCGGTCCTCTTGTCGATAGGATAAATAGTTGTAGGTGTGAACCTTCTGTTACTTTCTACAAACTCACAGAGCTGCTGATACACCTGTGGGTATTCGTGGCGTAGGAAAACTCCACGGATTCTTAACTCCCGTTGGATATTGATAAAACATATTTCCCTGGCCTTCCTGCCTTCCTCTCCCTCTTTGTCAATGTCGGCCGTTCCTGGGGGTGGAGTGAGGATCAATGTTTCCATGTCTCTCTCTTTGTTGTGAACCTTTCTCTCCGGGCTGAAAGAAGCCAGTGCTACCTTTGCATACTTTCTGACAGTTGGCGCTTGGTTCCGTGGCGATGGCCCGTCGGGCAATTGGTCACCAACAGCAATGGATACATTCAAGATGAAACATTCATTTGGATCGTACTCCTTACCAGCCTCCTGCAGCTCCTTGCAGTATTCACCGAGGTTGTCCTTGAAGCTTTCCAGCTCTCGAAGGGACAGATATGTTGGAGACATAACTAAACTATCCAAACCGTACTGCAGAAAATTACTGGATGATGCAGGATTTGGGAAACCGAGGAAGAGCACTCCTCTACCTCGAGAAAGAAAGCCCACTTTTGCAATGCGCGAGAAGGCTTTGTGCACTTCAACAGTCTCCCGGCAGTGCTTGATGATGTGACGGCACGTGCTGCCAATTCTTCCATAGAGGCAGCTCTCTTTATGAATGTCCCAATCCTCCCTGCGACAGTTCCGAGAGCAGTAGTATGTGTAGCAGCTGTGGCAGGATTTAAAATATAGGCAAGCGTTAAACAATGTCTCTGTCCTTCGGCATTTGTTATTTGAACACATCATTGTATCATCCTCGTCTGGGCTCTGGTCTGGGGAACACTCATCCACACTCTTCATTGCGTCATTGCCCTCATCCATATCTTGAAAGGCGTCGGGATTAATTCTTATTGAGGTTGGTTGCTTGTCGAGAGGAACATGTTCCTCAGCCCCTGCCTTTGAACCCTTTCTAGACAGGGATATGGCCTCCTCCTCATCAATTAACTTCTTGAGTTGATCCAGAATGTCTTCGCTTGCCCTTCTACTCGGTGGCTTGTAGTCAGTCACAAGATCTGCTAAAAGTTCATCAAGTTGTTCAAGGCTTTGCTGTAGCGAAGCATTGTCATGTGTTTTCTCTTTGGTCAAGCCTTCAAAGCAAGACCTGGTGTCTTGCTGTGAGAATTCTGCACCCATAGTGCTTCTGGAGTCTAGAATGTCCCAACTGGCAGACCGTCCCTCTGCCTTGTTAAGGTTACCCGGTCGAATGTCATTATCAGTGATTGTTATCTCAGGAGTGACGAACCAAAGTTTGTTGGTGGTGCTCTTTGAGGTCTCTGTTGGGCTTTTGTCAATCAGTGAGTTATCAGACATGGATAAGGCTGCATAACGCCTTGGTGAGGTGGAGAGATTGACTACCACTGGTTGTGGATTGTCACCCGTGGCTCCTGGTCCTGATCCAGGCTTCCTGGGATCAAGAAGATCATCATAACTCTGACCCCGCTGAACAGGAAGAGGCTGTTCTCTCTCTACACGAGAGTTGAGAATATTGTCCCAAGACCTTGAGTAAGATTTGGATTCTGTTCCCATTCTTTGAGGCTCTACACACGGGTTGGCATACCAAGGTGTTGGCGCAGCCTCCTGCCTAACTCTGGTTGGTGTGACTTGGGATACATAAGAGGCAGGGTTGGTTGAATATCCAGATGCATCAGAGCCATACCAGTCATCTGGCTGTTGCTGAATAACTCTGGCATGTCTTTTGCCCTCTGTGTAATATGCCCTTGCTGGAACGTGATGCTCTGGTGGCACTGCATACATGTCGCTGGAGTAGAAAAACCTTGGTGGAGCAGTCTGGATTTGGTAAGACCTTGGATCATCGCCATAAAATATTCTTGCTGGAGGTGTCTGTATGATATATGGCCCTGGTTCATTTGCTGCATAAGTTTTAGGATACGCAGTCTGCAATGAGTATGAATAGGGCTCCATCTCTGTAAAATAGGGTCTTGTAGCTACAGCGTGCACCATTCGAGTCCTTGGATCCTGCACATATTGCACTTTTGGCGTAAACGTCTGTCCTGGTGTGTAACGATCGTCATGATAGTAAGACGTTGGTTGGGGAGGAGCTGTGGTTACATATCTTCCTGGGTCATCTGCATAAAAGAACTTGGTTGGCACATTAGGACTAGAATGAGCTCTGCGTTCCCTTCCATGGTACTCACCTGGTGAGGACATTCTTTGCAAAGGAATGTCCATAGTTTGTAAGTAACTATTTGGCATGCTGCGGGAATATTGATAGACTTGCCTACTGTCAGCACCTAGTGAGTCAGTGGGAGTTGGTGTCCTAGAATAGGAAAAATGCCGTGGCACTGTTAGGCTCCTACTTCCCCCACTGTGGTGCCTCTGCCACGGTATGTCCACTTGAGGTGAAGCCTGTTTCCGTCCTGATTGCTGTAATGCTGGGTCATCCGGTTTGATGTCCACGCGACACCTGACATGGGGGCTAACTGCCGGCTTATCCAGCCCACCATCCTCGGCATTATCTGCAACATAGTGGGGTGAATATCTCGTATCACTTATTTGAGGCTGCAACTTTATGGGATGTACTTCATGGAAATGAGACCTACTTGCTGAATAGGAAGACTCCCTTTGAGGTGACACTTCTGGTCGCCAGCGCGATTCTCTTGAAGCCCTTTGGGATTCCCTGCCCTTCCTTCCTGAAGATGAAGACTCTTCAAATGACAGAGGGGTGAGACTGGTTTGGACCCGAGGGGCACTTTTTGACCTGGTCCTTCTTTTTGGCTCATGTGTGATTACTTCACTTGGTATATCTGCCCCCATTTGTTGTGGAGTCAACCTATGGCTAAAAATGTCCGGTGCAGAAAAACGATATCTCTGCTGGCGGCCCAAGGCATTCCATCCATCTGGGTTGGCTCTATGCCTGTCAGCCCTCCTGTATGGGGACTCCATCGAGTATTTATGGGATTTTGGGTACTCCAATGACTTATAGTCAAAGGAACGGCAGTGCCTCTTATTGACGTTACTCAGATAGTCCTCCAGTGTGCTGCAATTTACAGAATTACATTGCTTGGAGGGTTGCAAGGACTTGTAATGTGAAGAAATAGGGATAACTTTTATATCTGGATGCACAGTTGATACCAGTATGTCAGGTGGGTCTGTGCGTGTCATCTTAAAGGGACTCCTCTAGTTTTCTCCATCAAGTTGTTTCAAAGTTGATGTTCCCTACAGAGACAAGGAAAGACACAATAATCAATAATATTCCTCCAGTCAATTATTCAACAACGCACCAAAACTGTAATGATCTTGGGGCTGTCACGTTCGCCATCCAATCCAATGAACAAGGCATATGTTAAAAATGTTCAAACTGCGCATCAACTACAGACTGTCACCATAACAGGAAGTAGACTTCAGAGTTGGTTTCATCACAGCAATCATTAACCAATCTCATCTCTTGCACATTCTACGTGAGTACAAAACACATCAGTATGATTCACGGTAAGGTTATGGTAAGATTACTGTGTGGCTATCAGACAATATATTGAATGCTAGCACGCTGTTAGGCAGTTGCCAAGCTAGATCACTGTAGCTAAGTAGCTAAAGTAGAAACAACACTTGCACAGCTAATGTGGCCGAGGTTTGTTGTAGCCCGAGTCATAGAACACTACATTGTTGGCGTTCATACCTGAGATTTTAACACAGGGGCATAGATACAGCTTGTGTTTATTGTTTGCTGAGCTTGGTCTTGCCAGAAAATGTGGGAAAGACAGCGAATAAAACTATCTGGCATGGTGGTCATGGTAGCAGCAGCAGCTATGCATGGTGTCACCTGTGGTAGGATTGGGCAGGCTTTAAACTTTCCTCTGGTTTTTCCTGGTGTTGCTCATGTCATTGTGTTATCTGTGCGCGTTGGCTTCCATCTATTAACAGGTTAAACCATTCGCACTACACGCTGCAGCACCCATTTCAAAATTTGGTATTGGGTCTGGGGGTTTTTTTCCGCCTTCTGCATGCTTGCTTGAAAATGAATAGATAACGGCTTGTGGGTCCAATTTACAGCTCTCGGCTACAAAACACAACAGGATATGGAAAAACATAAAAATGTCCACCACCTCCCTAACCCATTTAATAAGGGTTTATATACAAAGAAAAGCATGGGAAGCAGGTACTGCGGCTGTGACAACTGTAAATAAGTTTGATTCATTTATTCAGCCAACATCTTTAGGCTGCAGGAGATACATTAGTTATTAAATTGTAGCACCAAGCACTTATCTGGTGGAAATCTGTATGAAAACAAGAGGGCAAAAATAGCAGAGAAATTGGAACACACTGCGATGGTTACACTCACTGGAGACTACTGGATTCTAGGCAATCATAGCTATTCATTTTATTGGGTTTTTCAGGAACTCTAACCTTCTAGTTTACATAATGATTCCATTATGATGTGTCATACACTATGCTAATGAAAGCTACATGAAAAGGTCATAGGGGAGGGAACGAGGACTGTGCTTTCCACTTTGATGCTCAAAGTGAAAATTAGGTTACATGTCATTCACCCTCACTGAAGCTCATGCAGAAGGAAATGTAAGCCAAGCAAAGCAACTCTGCTTAGACACTGTCCAAATGAAAGGCAGGGACACTTAGCAACATGCTTAGAATGATACTAAGCTGTATATTGGGGTCAGTGAGCCATGCTTTGTTTGTGCTCTGTGGCCAGCAGCTCTGCACATAAAGACACTCTCAGGATAAGGGTCACAGAAATGGAAGTAATATTAGGACACAATATTAAATCATTTGTGTGGCTCGTGGCGCACGAGCTTAAGCTTTGAAAATTCTAATTTGGTGAACTACTAAATACATATATTACATCTACAGTTAAAGTAAATCATTGTAAATCATTTTCTAGATAATCAGTATAAATGGATAAAAATAATATAAATAATATACAAATAATTATGACTATAGAAAGTTAATATTTGTGTTATTACACAATGGTGGTGAGGTACACAGTCAAAAGGCTCAAGTCCAAGTGCAGTTGGCACGTTAGTAAGTCAAACTTGGATTGCATGTCTTAAAAAGAAATATTATGTCCAAGTCTTACTTCGAGTCAGCGAATCTGTGACACGAAATGAAATGACTCAGTAATGCAACTCCACAGTCCTTCACGGCTGTATTTGTTCATCTGCTCTCTATATGTGTGCTTCTGACTTTATGATGATTGGTGCTGGAGGCTGGAGTCTATTGTGCAAACGGCAGGGTACACCCTAGGCAGGTCGCCATTCTTATTCAGGGCTGGCACATAGAGACAGAAAACTCATTCATGCTTCCATTCACACCCACTGGTCAATTTATATTCTCCAATTCACCTAGGCTGCATGTTTTTGGAGGCGGGGGGGGACCTGGAGTACCAGGAGGAAAAGCTGCAAACTGCAAAGGTCAGCCCGGGACACAAACCCACAAGCTTCTGTCTGTGAAGCAGCATTGATAACCACCACACCACTGTGTCACACATGCTTGGAGTATGTGGTTTACATATAGAAGGAATCTTTATAAAGATGACTGTAAGATGACCTGTAATCATGGGGTGAAGTTTCTTTACCGTGTCAGACGTTGTCATTATAAGACTCCTTACTTTGTAGTCGTAGTAGTTTTTGCATTCAAATACTAGTAAAAGTGTTTAATTGCCATATTTAGATTTATGGATGAGATCGGGGAATATCAGAATAAGCTTTGGATCAAAATAGGGTCAGGGTCTTACATTACAGTCGCTAAGATCATTTTCTGAGCTGTTTGCTCAGCAGTTGTCAAAATCAGCGTTAATGTCACACAGCTTTGTTCTCGTGATGGTGCTCTATTTCATGTCTGTCACTTTCATCCAGGGGACATCTGTTCAGATTTCAATCATTTCTGGATGACCACCAACAGGAAATGTTCTCAAATCAAAGAACAAGTCAATCGTAATACTTACACAATGACAACATTCTCCCTAATATCCTGAAACTGCTTCATACACCTTCCAGCTCTCTGCAACTTCAACTGTCTTCAAAATACAACTCAGTGTCTTCAGTAGAAGAAGGTGAAAGCATTGCAAGGACACCTGGACTCCGGTGTGAATCCTTAACGGGTAAGGGGGCTTCACTAACTCAATGCAAAAAGGAAACAGGAAATGTCAGCCAGGCACAGCGTCACAATAACCATTGTTCAGAAATAATGTGGAATGTCTACAACAAAAACTGTTAAGGTAAAAAAAAGTGTATGCCAACCTGATTTGAGTCAGTCTGACCTTTAATGGCATAGGAGTGAGTGAAGCCATGTTCAAACAAATAACAAGCCAACAGAATAACTGACATTATAGCAGAATACAATGCAAGAGAAGCAATGGTTTTAAAGGAAGATAAAGGTGATGCAGAGTCGTTTGGACACATAGACTTCTATGTGTCCAAACGACTTCACTTCACTTAGTGTTCCCTGAGACCTGAGACTTGTTATTTGCTGCATGTTGGGCTAAAATGTTGTTTAATTTAAATTTAAAAGTTTGTCCACGATCCACATCATCCTGACCATTTAAATAATTACAGGGCTGCGGGATTTGTTCAAAAAACTAAAAACAATTACTGCAACACATAGTGCATTTGTCGTGCTGCATTGAACAGTGATTGTCCTCTCATACCATGATGGTAGCCCTGGTCACAAACAAAAAAAGCCAACGATGTATATAAAACAAGTACCGATTTTTATTCTACAAACATTGATGTCATCTGAGTTATGACAGATTCACACTAGCAGTGTAACGGCAGCGCTGAAATGCTGAACAAGTGACAAATGACTGCTCGTACCATGTCAGCAGAGATAAATGTGATTGAAAGGATCCATCGACTGTATAATGAGAAACTAATTCACTGCAGTATTTTTGGCTCACACACCACGTTCTGTGGTTACACTAGAGGACACGTCTTCCATCACTTCAGGCAAAACAGGGTGCATTTTGGATTGACTGATTTCACCAGTCCCTGCAGGGCAGTTGTAGGATTATTGTAATTACTGCAGAAAGTCACATGGCACACTACCACTCTTTGCAGGGCTCCTCACACTATTATATATATATATTTAATTATATGTATTAGATATTTAATTAATCACAGCTCTCACCATCTTTGTAGAGACTGAATCCAGCACCCAGCCCTCAGGCAGCACAAACCATCTTATACTGCTGGAAAAAAAACCCCAAAGTACTTCCAGTATTGAACACAACTGCAACATAACTGAAATTACAATAACACAATCAAAAAAATTGGTCAATTCTTGAAACCCAACAAATGTCAAAATGTCAAAGGTCATTAAAGAGGGAAAGAAGGGTACTTTATTGATCCCTGTAGGAAAATTAATTCTCTGCATTCTTACCCATCCTCAATAAGGAGCAGTGGGCAGCACACACATGCACATGCAAACACACACAAAACCGCCCGGGGACCGACTCCAGATCCTCTATCTTGCCTTCGGTCAGGGGCTGCAGCAGGAGTGATTATCCTAACACACGTGTTTTTATGGGTGGAGGACACCGGAGCACCCGGAGGAAACCCACACAGACACGGGGTGAACTCAACCCAAACAGTTGGTGGTACTGAAAAACTGCAGTTTTCAAAATATACGTGACACGTTACATATATCACAGGGTCAGATGGGTCTGCGCATTGGGGAAATGCAGAAAGAAGGAACATACTCTAATTAGTATACATGGCTGAAGAAATCTTTTACAATCACATAAGGGATGTTTGTTACTGTGGGTAAGCATACTTTGATTTGTGCCAAATGTGATCATATTAAGGGGTAAATATGACAATTTGGAAAGCCGACCTATTGCCTTAAGTGTGATACCGGAGTCCTTTTCCATTTGCAGGTTATTGATTCACGGTTCTGATAATTCCCAGTTCAGTCATAAGCATCTACAGGTACAGGAGGTAATTATAGGCAGATTTAGCACAATCGTGCCCCCCTGGCGCCCTTAACCCAGGCAAGGGATGTCTGTATAATATAATGTATATAATATATAATTGAAGTTTTTAAGTGCTTATAAATGCACTGAACACTGCCACTCGTCATAATAACTTTTGTGACTCTGAAGTTCTTCCTCATTTTTTAAAAGCCAAAATTAAAACTAATGAAAATAACTAAAAACACAAGTAAAATAGAAAATATAAAAAAAAAGAAGAGAGAAGAAAGAAAATCATGAATATAATATTTAAATTTTTTCTTCCTTTTTTTTAAGGGACCTAATATTTTCCTGGATCAAACCAAAGTCTTGTGCATACTGAGAGCCATGAGGACCGTGTCCTCAAGGTTTCTACCCTGTCGGGGAATTAATAGCATTCACTTTGTATGCCATGTTGGTGAAAGCAGGATGGAAAACCTGCAGAAAGGGGCTCACTGAGGACGGACAATATTAAACAATGACACAATTCATGAAACAATCAAACATTCAAGTCATTTATCAACTAAAAACGCTCTTATTGTTGTTCATCCTCCCCAATAAGCAACTTTGAGCTCTGCAAAGCTGTGATGGGCATCGTCCATTATCTGTTGCTGTTTGATAAGATAAATGATTGGTGATTAACTGAGACCGAGATAATTACTTTACATTAAAACACTTTGAATAATTATCAAGTATTATCAATTGATCATATTTAATTTATTTCTATTAAAGAGATATTTGTGCCATGTAAGAAGAATTTAAACGCAGGAGTCAAAGCAGGTGAATAAAATTCTATTCTACAAATGACATGGAAATGAATTCAGCTGATGTGAATCTCCATCTGAAGCTGCATTTACAGACACATTATTTGTAGTGCATAACAAAATTATTTTATGCACATCTTATCAGCACTGAATGAAAACTGCAATAATTTAACCGGATGGTCAAACGTCGCATTGAACACTGCAAGGAGCCCACGGCTGATGCTGCTGCTGCTGCTGCTGCTGCTGCTGCTGCTGCTGCTGCTGCTGAGGATGCTGTGGATGATGAGGCTGAATCCTGATCACGATGATGTCAGTGTTTAACACTTCAACATCAGCCAGCGGTGAAATGGGTGAAACGCAGAAAGCACCTGCAGCTCTGCGCACACAAATACACACACGCACGCACGCACGCACACACACACACACACAGACAGCCTAAAGCCCCGTAAAGCCTGAATGTTTGTAGCGGTGCAGCTGTGAGGGCAGAATGAGCTGAGGATGCTGCAGAGGGAGGACACGGAGAACGGAACGGAGGACGCACGAAACCCAGCGATGGAGGAAACACCAAACATCATGCGAGAGAGAGAGTGTGTGTGTGTGTGTGTATGTGTGTCCCTGCAGAGTGTGCACATCACGGAGCTAAAGACACGCAGAGATTCATCCTTACCGCATCATCCCGCACGCCCAGCCGGCGCCGCTCCATTTTCACCCGATCTGACCACGCGCACTCTTTTACCGGTGCCACGTGCACGCGCGGCGCCGCTGCACGATCCGCCCGATTATCCGCCCGTTTCTGCGCAACCTCCAAGCTTTTCCGGCTTCTTCCTCGTCACATCGTGGAGTCGATGCGCAACCCCGCTGCACCATCTACAACCAACCACAACCCACTCCCAGCC
>OMNV01020876.1:0-17072 GCA_900303265.1 Brotula barbata | reverse complement strand
GTCCAAGTCTAGCAGCAAGTCCCTCAGAGTGTCTCTGAAATCAGCCAGCCGGAGCCAGGACTCAAGGCTCCACAAACAAACTGGGGAGCTCATTCTACACGGAAGCACAAACGGTTTAAAATTGATTGGGTCGCTCTCTCTCTCTCTCTGTGTGTGTGTGTGTGTGTGTGTGTGTGAGTGTGTGTGTGTGCGTGTGCGTGTGATCAGTGAGCGTTGTGTCAACTGTTCATCCATTGATCAGAGCAGATCGTATTTACATACAGTGGCAGGAGAACGTCAATGTGGCAGTTATAAACAGCTGCATTAGCAATGAGTGGAGGTGGGGGGGTCGAGATGGATGGGTCCCCTGTGGTGGGTTGGTAAAGGTCAGTCTGTCGTCGGTTGAGTGGACATCAGTCTCTGTGCTGTTGACCGCAGCAGGCAGGACGTTATGTGAGTGCGTGCGGTTGTGTGTGTGTTTTTGGAAGGGGGGGAGCCCACTGCAGGCCCAAGATCAGGGGTCAGAGGGTGGGGTCGTCCATCGTGGCTCAGTACCGTGACAGTTGGTGGTTCACCCTGAGCCCCATCATAATCAAACCAATTTGGTACCAATACAAAGGGGGCCGGTCCATGTCAGAAAGATATCAGATTGATGCAAATACAGTCAAACCTGGATTATAGAACTGGAAGACACCTCTTCTAAATAAGGATGTTTCACTCTGCAGTTTAACAACAAGACACAATCCAACGGCAAAAAGCTCAGTACTTAATCATGAAGCACATTTATGTGCTCACGCAACACAAGGTTAAGGTGAGTAACCTTGTTAGGTCAAGTAAGCCTGGACCGCACCCCCTGGGTCGGTGAGTCACCTGGTGTACAGAAGACGAGCTGGCTGTCATCAGCAGAAGGTGGAATTTAGACAGCAGATGAGTTTACAAACACAGATTATATCCCATCATCATCATCACTGTTACTCATTTGCCAACCTTCCACCGTAGTTCAGTTGTCTTCGTGTCCCATGAGAACGTCATCCTCTTTGATTGGCTTTGTTTCTTCTCTTTTGCCCAGCGCAGACCAACTTCTGAGTGACTGAGGGCCTTAAACCAAGCGCTGAAACAGAGTGCCCCAGAGAGCTGCCGATCCAATCACTGTGCTCTAACCGTGGGCAGATTATCGGCCAGCGTCAGGCTGCAGATAACTGGGCTTAAACCGCTCATTAGGCCCATTGATGGAGACGTTCTCACGCTGATCCCATTAAAACTCAGTGCTTATTGATATCCCCAAAACAGGAAGAGATGTGTGTCCTATAGCCAATCAGGGAGCTGCTGTCGTGTTGTCTATGGCATCCGGTAGGGGCCACTTTTAATTAAGATGCTGAGCCGGACATCTGGACTGGAACAGCAAAGGATATGGTGGTGCTGCAGTATTTTACTGCTGGACAAATTGATTCTCTGAGGCAGAAGTCAGGAACGATTTGTTGACGTTAACCCTGATCTGAAGAGGTTTACAATGTAGACAAACCACGAAAAAGAACCTTTAATAACGCCTTCAACAGAGGAAAATACATTTGAGGGGATGGGCCCAGTCACAAGTCAGTCTCCAATCTGGATTATGGACTTGGACCTCATTGTTCATGAAACTATTGAAAATATAAAATACATCAACTATGAAAATATTGACTGAATCAAAACATTCAAATTATTTTCAGAAAAGAAGCTGACAATTTGAAAATGTTTTGTCCGTGTGTGACACTGACGATGCTCCTGACGATTCAAACGGGGACGAAGCACGCACTTCATCAGGAAAGAAATTTCCACAATCCCCGCAGGCATCGTGGGTTTCATGGATTTGAAAACACATCAAACTCATCACAGCGGTGTAGTTTAATGGTCCGACCGTCAGCGTGTCTGCCTGTAATCGCTCCATCGTTGGCTTCCCGTTGGCTTTGTGCTTTTGCAGGTTGCCAATCAGCGTGCCGCAAAGGCCCTGTCACGTGTTTGACGGGAGCGTGAGTGAAGTCATGGTTCGCTGAACGTAGGACGCCTGAATTGTCTTTCACTCAACATCATCAGCTTCGGTACAGAACCACTGACTGTTGGTAATGTTACACCGTCAATGTGGAGATGAAAGAATGTTACAAAGCAGTGTTTCTTCTACCACGACTGTAGACATTTAACAAGCGTGGAGTGAAGTTTTGAGCCTGAAACGTGATTTTGATTTCAAACTGAACTCAGTGATTCTAACTTCATGCTCCAGAGGGACCCAAGGCTGTGTGAGGGCAAAATGGACAACTGAGGAGAAACCTCAAGGATGACGGAGATGAAGAATGTAGAAAGTCACTTAGCAGAACGCTTTAGTATCAGTATGTTTAGCTGCTTGCTCTACTTCCATAGTTGAATAAGAATGTGAATAAGACGTATACGTGAATACGAATACAGACGTGTCTTTAGAATGATGATGTCCAGGTGATTTTATAGAATATAAACAACTTCTGAACTCGTCTCTAGTGCAGACTTTGATTTCATTAATTGATACGCATGGGCTGCTTGTGGTTCTAAGGTCGAGGCTTTGTCTGGGTTTCTGCGTCCGGTGGGTGTTTGTCAGTCTGCGGTCCTTGTTTCTGGGTCCGGTGGGTGTTTTTCAGTCTGCGGTCCTTGTTTCTGGGTCCGGTGGGTGTTTTTCAGTCTGCGGTCCTTGTTTCTGGGTCCGGTGGGTGTTTTTCAGTGTGCGGTCCTTGTTTCTGGGTCCGGTGGGTGTTTTTCAGTCTGCGGTCCTTGTTTCTGGGTCCGGTGGGTGTTTTTCAGTCTGCGGTCCTTGTTTCTGGGTCCGGTGGGTGTTTTTCAGTGTGCGGTCCTTGTTTCTGGGTCCGGTGGGTGTTTTTCAGTCTGCGGTCCTTGTTTCTGGGTCTTGTGGGTGTTTTTCAGTGTGCGGTCCTTGTTTCTGGGTCCGGTGGGTGTTTTTCAGTCTGCGGTCCTTGTTTCTGGGTCTGGTGGGTGTCTTTCAGTCTGCAGTCCTTGTTTCTGGGTCTTGTGGGTGTTTTTCAGTCTGCGGTCCTTGTTTCTGGGTCTGGTGGGTGTTTTTCACTGCTCTCTGATGTTGTTGTGTAAGAAAGCAGCTCATGGCCTGCAGACTCCTGAGGTGAATCACGATGGGTTATCCAAATATTAGTCCATTCCTCGGAACCATTATGACTGATGATTTATGAGTGGTCTGGCTGCTGAACCCCCCGGTGCTGAAAACAGACTTTCACATCTCGCTGTTTGTATGGAGGTTCCGAGTGTTGCTCTTGGGCACGCAGGCGACGGTTACGGCAGCAGAGTTTATGAGGCTTTCGGCAGTGCGACGACAGGTCGTATTTAGGTAAACGCATTGAAGAACACACAGGCAGACCAAAGTCTGTCTGGATTCTTTATCTGAGTTACCTCAGCAAGACGATGGAGATTAAAATCTGCACTTTGTGTTTCTGCTTCCCTCAGCGCTCATCTTTATTCCTCTGAGCTGACTGAGGAAGAGGAGAAGATTCACAGTATGAAATAATTCATCAATGTCAACTAGACTCAATGGGTCAAGTGAAAATTGGTGTTTTTAAAGGCATAGTAGCTCACACACATACACGTGACTGCACCTCCATGTGGTGGATATGAGTTGGATCACTTTTCCCAAATCATCACCACAACGTGTGTTGTCAGCACCAATGTAGCATTGGTTAAGAATGCAGTTGTTACATGACAAAAGTCCCTGATAGTCTGCATTCTAATTCCTCCTCGGTCTTCTTACATTCTTCAATATTATGCTCATTCCTCCCGTGCGTTAAAGGTTAAAGACAAATGAACAGGACCAACAGTCCATCTGTGAAAGAATAGATAATAATCGATATAAAGAACACACTCATCTCCAGCACTGATGAGTAAGAGGATCACAGCACAACTAAAAAAAATGACCCGACGACAGACTGATTCAAACGTTACAGAGCACAGCTACACCAAAGGAGTGAACTAATTCAGGCCGAAATATGAATCGAAAGAATCACCAGTCACATGTCAGACGAAAGGAAAAGATAAATAATGCTTAGGTAGCCTTGTACATCCAAAAATATATGGAAAGAGTGAAGAGGGGGGGGGATGAAGAGAGCAGATAGAAGCAGAGAACAGTGGATTTAGTGCAGTTTCATTGATTTGATGTAGAAAAAGAACACGTGAGCGCTGATCGACTTGCAGGAACAGTTTTAAACCATTTAGACGGGAAAAGAAGAAGAATAAGAAAATGGGTGTTTGGGAGAGGAAGAGGATTCTGACAGCACACTCTCGAAGGCTCATAAACAGAAAATACATTTCTAAAATAGATTTGTTGGATATCTTTTTTTTTTTTTTTGCGTAACCAGAAATGATAAACATTAATAAAAAACACACAATGTGTGATACTTTTTTTTGCCAAAGGGTTTAGACTGTTTTAACTTTTTAAAAGTTTGTTTTAGCAAATGAAATATTGTTTTTCATCAGCATCAATTAAAAAACAAAGCTGTGAAAATTGACCTGTCATGTATGTGTGTACCCACTCTCTCCTGCAGACTGAGTGGATGATGAGGATGAGGTTTAGCCTCAAATCAGGGAGGAACCCTGATGTCTTTCTTTCTTTCAATGATAAATTGTGAGATTGTATTCATGCCCAATTATTACTTTTTATGCTGATGGACTTCTCTGTTGTTTTTTCTTTTCTAGTGAAAGCTTTGTGTGTGTGTGTGTGTGTGTGTGTGTGTGTGTGTGTGTGTGTGTGTGTCACTACTTCACTTACAGCTCTGATAGAGCTGTAAGTGAAGTAGTGACAGACAGGGGAGATCAATGGCTGAAAGAGAGTGAGAGAGAGAGCTTTAATCCACCCGGTGAGAAACACACACACAAAGGCCAGTGTCAGTGTGTGTGCGTGTGTGAGTGTGTGTGTTTAATAGTGTGTTAATCCTCCTCATATCCAGTGTGCAGGTTCTTGTAAATGTAAAGAGACAGAGACAGATAGATTGCCCCCCTCGCCGCCTCCCGCTCCTTCTCTCGCTATCTCTCTCTAGCTCTCTCTCCCGGTCTCTCTCTTTCTAGTCTATGAGTAATGTCAGTTAGTCAATCATCATCACTTCATCGGTTTATAAATTGATTGTCCAAATAATAGACAGTGACAGCTCCTCTCTGCTGGAGGTTGAAATGAACTCTGAGTTGCGAGAATGAACCCTGACTAACAGTTAAAGTCCTGTTAAACACATCAAAGTCTTACATCATCTCTTCTCCCTGCAGTGCAGCAACAACACCCAATCCAGTACTTATCCGGTAATCCAGGATCCAGGATTTATCAGTCAAGGTAGAAAGATAGATTTCAAAATCTTCCCACCGTTCTCTGGATTTGTCCAACTTCCCTTGAGCAAGGCACTTAATCATCAGGTGGATCAGCTGTGTCTATGTCTCCTTGCACTGCCTTGTAGCATTGCCTCGAAGCGACTAGCTCCCCTGGACCAGAACCTGAGCTCTTTGTCTCTTACTGTCGTTATTCTAATGAATAGATCTTTGCTTGTGTTGTTGTAATTCTCATATGTACGTCGCTTTGGATAAATGCGAATTGTAATTGTAGTAGTAATGTGTCAGCCCTGCGATAGACTGGTGACCAGGGTGAGGGTTACGTTCAGGGTGAACCCTTGGCTCCACCCCCATCTCCACCCTGACTTGGAATAAGAGCTGTGGACGTTGGATGGACGGATGGATGTCAGTAAAGCTGAAGGTTTGTAGTTTCGTGCTGCTACATCTTTACCGAACCTTTCAGACATTCCGTATGGTTGATAAAATGTGTTGTTCATTCCTGATGTTTTTGTGTCTCTGTTCCTCGTGTATGAGCTCCAAAATATGACGGGAGGGAATGTAGATCGATGTAAACAGAGGAAGAAGAGATTTGGAGGAAACTTTTGAAACATGAGAGAGCGGAAGATCAGAGCAAGCAACTAGAAGATAGATGATATCATTACATGACATCACTAACTTAACCCACGGCCTCTTGCTGTTGATCTGTGTGGGCTTCAGTCTCAGTCTGACAGACAGACTCTGAGGGCTGCTGTCTTCCTGGGGTCTTTAAAGCTCGCAGCACCTTATACTTATGATCTGAACTTCATTTAAATGAGCTGAACCGAAGCTCAGTATCATCGCAAGTGTTAGAATAGAAGTCCCTCAAAAATCGAGGAATCGTGGCAATGCTAAACTTAACGTTTCTGTCAGTGATTTTTCTTGAATTTAGTAAATCAACTCCCTGTTCATCAGATCCTTTGTTTTTTCAAACAACCGACGTTATGTCATGATCCAAATATCCTGCAGTAACCGTGAAAAATGTAAGAATGAACAGACAGACAGACATGATGGCTGTTTGCTTTGATTGTGGTTCTCATTTATTGCGTCGATGGTTGGAGGGATGGATAGATAATGAAGATGGGCGGGGGTCGAGGGGGGAGCAGATTGACTGGTTTGAGCCATGTGTTGTTCCATCCCTTTAGTTTAACTGTCAGGCCTTTGTGTCTTAAATGAGTTTCTATGCAATGCAAGCAAGGAAGTGAGTGTGATCCATGTGAAGGACTATCCGTGATCCCAGGGCGTCCCCCCAGGGTAGGGCTCAGACTTACATCCCAGCAACCGTTCCATGACCAGCAAGTAAATCCCCCCAGTTTCCAGACTGTTCCAACAAAAACAACATCAGCCAGGTTTGGGGTAGGCTTTGAAAGTGGCGATGCCTTGTCCTCGTGCTCGTCCTCCCTCTCTGGCTTTGTTCATGTTGTGTGTATTATGTTTCACCCGTGCTCTTCCTCTGTCACTTTAAAAACCTATTTTTAGTGCTCAGAAGCTGGCAGCAGCAGCAGCTGTGAGGCTTTTTAGGCTCTGTAAATCAGCCTTGTATAACTTTTAACACCCAGCAGGCCTCAATAATCACAGCTTATCCTGACCGATTCAAACATTTCACACCAACGGGACAGATTTCTTTTTGTCTGAGCTGAAAGCTTGCAGCTTGTAATCATTTTCACTTAAAAGCTTCGAACTGAAACCAGCACACATTTACCTGATTGATTCCTGAGAACAAATCTGTTTCTACCTTTGTTTAACCATAAATACTGTATATGTATAAGAATTACACTTTTATAATTCAATCTAAACAACCTGTAAGGGGGTAAGAAGGGGTGGAAAAAAGTTTATAGATTTTTTTTACTTGAAATAATATTGTTTGTGAAGTTGACTGCACGGATTTTAATGAGTAAGTGTGTGTGTGTGTGTGTGTGTGTGTGTGTGTGTGTGACATGCACTGCTGTCTGTAGACAAATGTCTACAGAACAAACATCATACTAGTGTCTGACGTGTAGCTCCAGGCCACATTACTACACTGTCTTTCTCCCTCCTCTGAGTGATATGACGACAACATGCACGTGTCTTTTTCTCCAGACAAAAAAAAAATAAAAATGACTAAACATGAACATAGAACTTAAAACATGTTAACATGCACTAACGTCTATCTAAACATGTGTAAGTATTGCCACACATTTAGTGTCAGGGATGCACGAGTCGGATTGCTACATTTTATATAGATAACGATATGTTTGTGTGTGTATCTACGTGTTTTAGATCTATGATGCGGAGGGAACGTTACAGCACTTTATCGACGGGAATGATCCCTGTAAGTCGAGCTGGATGAGGTACATCCGCTGTGCCAGGCACTGTGGGGAGCAGAACATGATGGTGGTCCAGTACAGGTAAGAACAGTGTGTGTGTGTGCGTGTGTGCGTGTGTGTGTGTTCTCACCATGAAAACACACACATTGGGTCTCATTCATTTATTCATCAACCAAATGTATAAACAAGTTTGATCTGATGATTTCAAATTGTTTGTGCTGGAAAATGTTTATGAAAACGTATGAAATGCATGATGAGTTAGGGGCACGAACAAATCTCTGTTGGACATTCAAAGTATATAATTAACATAAAGTAAAAAAAAAAAAACATAATGCAAACATGTAGGTATTAGAGTCATAGAAACATTTAAAATAGAGATCACATGTAATACTGCAATAATATTCTCTACAAATGATATATAGCTATAATGCAGTGTCCCAGGGAACACATACTGTATATCGTAGTATGCAGGTATTGTTCGCCATTTGCGGTTTTGATAATTGGTGTGTCACTTATGAATAATTAAATGTGAATATTTTGGGGATTTTTGCGGCGTATCGTCAAAAAACACGTCAGAGAAGATACCCTACTGAGTATATATCTACATCTGGAGTAAAACATCTGAATGTTGTGTGAGATCCTGAAATCTCTGTGTACAAACAGATACATTTATGTGGGAGCAGAGTTGATAGAACAATGAATTACTGTAGATTTCAACATGATACGAGAGAAGACAAAGTCCTTATATGATTTAAAAGATTTAATGCATTTGTGCCCCCTTGGCGCTCCTAAAACTCGTGAATGACAAGGGATGCCTGCATGTGTGTATGGACTATGGGCTGTGGATCTATACAGTTTAGAGGCTGATGGTAGATATGTGGAACTGCTGTTAGCTGTTCACTTAGCCCAGCTGGGAGGGGGAATAAATGGATAATGTACAGGTAATAGTTGATGGTTTGTGTCATGGTTGTGTCTGTTCTTTTCCATCTGTTGATGGATCTGTTGCCACAGCAACATGTGGTTTAAGTCCAGTCTGCGGGGACCAGGTTTATTCTATGGTTCACCAAGACATGTACGCTCTCTTCATTGATGAGAACCAGAGAGAACCACTGAGATCAGAGACTACCACAGAAAACCTCAAAGGACCACAGAGAACCACAGAGGCCTACAGAGAACAAAAGGCAACCAGAGAGAACCAGAGAAAACCTCAAAGAACCACAGATAACCAAAAAAGACCACAGAAAATTGCAAAGAACCACAGAGTTCCTAAGAGAACCAAAGAGAACCACAGAGTTCCTAAGAGAACCAAAGGGAACCACAGAGTTCCTAAGAGAACCAAAGAGAACCACAGAGAGCTAAAGAGAACGCCTGTTCTGTGTTCTGTGTTATTTTCCACGCAGACACGTGGTTGATGGAGGTTTGGGTGCGTTTGATGTATAGCCAGTATGAAGCAGCATCTACGTTCAAGATGATGTTCAGTGTGTGTGAAAGACCATAGGAGAGGAAAGATGAAAGAGCCAGACGGCATCCTGCTGGTCCTCAGCGTACTGCCATCCAACACTCTCACTCTGCAGGATGCTTTATTTTTCACATCTGAGAGGCTGCTGGCGTGTTGGATTAATAACACCGCCCACATGTATTGAACAGCATGGATGAATTTAACACATTTGTTGGTTTCAAATAGAAACCACTCTCTCGCTCTCTGCCCAGTCCTTCTCCCTCTCCTCTTTCTCTGTCTCTCTCTTTGTCCTGCCCCCCCGCCCCCCTTCTCCGCTCCATCCTGGGAGGTCATCGGGTGTGTTTGATTTATGGGTTGGCTCCTCCTGACTGTGTTTTCACACAAGTCCACCAACATTACCCCACCCCTCTCCCCGCTGTGGAAAGGATTGATAACACACACACACACACACACACACACACACACACACAACCGGTCTTAAAGTTGCAGCTACCAAACATTTCTCATTGTTTTCCTTTGCTCTTATTAAAGATCTGATTTGTAACGTTTGGACTTTGGATGGATTGACATGACAATGCTCTCAAATCTGTTCAATGCTCCACATCTGAATCTGGATTCGATCACGAGTGTCTAATGTAGGATTTATTGATCACATCTATGCTCCTCAGAGGATGAACCTTTAATAATAAACAGACCAAACTTTGATCTGAAACACAACACAAACAAAATCATGAATCATTGATCTTCCTGCTCATCCGTGTGCATGTGTGTGTGTGTGTAGGTCGTGTATCTTCTACAGGGCGTGCATGGACATCCCCAGAGGAACAGAGCTGCTGGTTTGGTACAACGACTCGTACACCTCGTTCTTTGGTATCCCTCTGCAGTGCATCGCCCAGGATGAGAACCGTAAGATGAACTTCCTGTTTTATGGTTTAAGAGTGGAACAACCTAAAAATCAAGAAATTTAGTTTTTTCTGAAGCGAGCGGAATTAGTTTTTTTCTTCTAGATAAAAAAAAAAATGTAATTCATATTTATACATTTCATTTTATTTATAAGCTGAAGATAGCAGTGATTTATGTTATTGAACATATATTCATATAGATTGTACTGCACTGAAGTTTGTTTTACACATATTTTTTGTTTTCTTTGCTTCACGTCCAGTTTTCTACATCATGGTACTAGTGCTACTGTGGGTAAAAAAAATAAAAAAATATTCACCTTTAGTGGCCCTGTTACGCCGGCGAAGTTCTCAGCCTCTTTCCAATCTAAACAATTTTTTCTTCACAGAAAATTTCCCTGCAGGGAAACAAACACACACACACACATGCTCAACAAAATTATGGAGCCCAAAAGCAGAAAAGGAAACATGAATCAAAGTTTTAATCTTTGGAACTAAACAAAATGAGCAGCTTGACTTTCACCGAGCCGATCGAGATGATTGTTCATTACAGACGATTTGCCACAAAACTTCTCAGTCTTCCAGACGCACGGACTGTATTACATGACACACATACAAACACACACACAGAGCTGGGTATGAGGATTTTCATCCATTAGTCCCTGTGTGGATGAATTTTCCATGACATTGACACAGACTCATGACTGTGAGTGCATGAGAGAAGTAAAGTTTCAGGACTTGAATACTCGTGCTGACTCGGGCCCTCTGTGGTGCTGAACTTACTCATTGTCTGCTTCTTGTTCATCTATGTGCATGAAGATTTTGGTCCTGAGAAGTATAGCTGATCACACACAGACTGCAGGTTTTCTTCTGTTGTCGTGCAGAGTAGAAAGTTTGTTCACATGAGGATTAAACTAATTTGATTAAATTAGATTAAATTATCCAAACTGAAGAGCAGATCTGCTTCGCATTATCCACATTTCAGTGCCAACCGCCAGCACGTTGTTATCTGCTGTTTGAGGCCACAGAAGACGAGCGGGACGTCAGCATGCAGACATTTTTCATCTGTCATCTCATAGAATAAACAGAACTGTAACGTATAATATAATCTAAACATAATGTCCTTATATTTACTAAAGATTTGCGGCCGATTTTTTGGCACACGTGAGTAGTTCCTGTCTGTTTTTACACTATGAAGGGTAGTCTTAGCTGGTAGACGTGTCGTTGTGTGGAGGTCACAGGTAGTCTGTCATCAAGTACGGACAGCTGACAGTTTGATGTTCTATCACTCTAAATAGACTTTACAGTAACAGTATTTGGTATTCTCTTCTGTCAGCTCCTAAAAAGAGGGAGCTTTTTGTTTTCCAATGCAGAGACCACGGCCACATGCTGATGATACATTATTGTTTGTATCTATGAATGAATGGAAACCTGACCTCTAACTTTAACTCTAAATATGTTGCAACCATGTAGCTTGTCAGTTCGACTCTGCCATAGTTTACCTAACTATTAAGGCTAGCACAGCGTAAATGGGATGGTTTTTTTGGTTATATTTTTATTTCTTTTCCAAATGCAACAATATGAACAATCAAAAAAAAAGAAGAAAGGAAAAACAAACAAACAAAGGAGCAGGGGACACGTTAAAATAATTACAAAACAGTTCTTTCAGCAAAATACAAAAGCATGTACACATAATACATAAAGGCAGTAAGCGCAACATGGCGTTGTACATTGGACACAGGGTACTGGTCCTAAAGAAATTTCAGCACAGGGTCCCAGATCAAATCAAAGATGTATCCTCAAACGGGATGAGGTTTTTTTAAACTAGACCCTAAAAATGCTTTTTCAATTTTTCCCTCATAATTATTGAAATATGACAGATGTATCATTAAAGAAAACATCAATAAAAGACATGTTAAGGTTAGACAGGAACAAGGATGCAAAAAGTATTAACAACCAAAAAGAAGACAACAGAGATGTAAAGCACACACAACAAAGAAAACACAGACACACACACACACACACACACACACACACACACACACACACACACACTCTGTGGTTGTTTACTCGTGCCCGTTCCCTCCAATCACAGTCTGTCGCTCTGACGCTCTGCAGCTCAGCTTCCTAACAGCAACAACATGTTCCATTGCTCTTCATCCTCTTCTTCCTCCTCACGCTCTTATGAGCTCAGAGAGAGAAAGAAAAGAGGAGAGGAGACAAGTTAGGGAGAACTAAGGAAGAAAGAGAGAGAGAGAGGAAGACTGAACTATACTTCAAAGTAAGAGGGGAGGAGCTCAGCTACAGACACACTGTCAAAGTCAAACATGATCACATGTTCACAAAGTGCATGAAATAATGAGTGTAAATTATGTGTGTGTATGTGTGTGTATGTGTTGAGGTTTTCTGTTCACAAAAAGACAAAAAGAGAAGAAGAAAAAAAAAACAGGAGGCAGGGAGAAGTCTTCATCTGGTCCTAATGATGAAGAGGAGGAGTGTCCCCGTGATCCATAGATTGATACAGACAGCAAGAAGCTTCTTCACTGTCACAGCTGATCAATGAAATAATGCCCCCCCAAAAAACAACATTTAGAACATTTATAAACAATCTGATTAGTTAGAAAAGATTCCTGACTGAAGACGTCTGACTTACCACACCTTCACGATGAGGATGAAGTCACCAAAGAATTATGTTAGTAAACTCAAACTTTCCACTGTAGATTTTTTAAAATTCAAACTCAAGCACACACTTTAAATGATGACATAGCTTTTAAAATCATCGCACACGCACACACACAAACACAAACACAAACACACATACACTGCTGTGTTGCAGCTTGAATCTGCAGAGCTCTCACATTCAACGATTATCTCACGTGCAGCCAAAAGCATATCGATATGTGTTTTTGTATTTGTGATGTCTGTAGCAAAATGAATTAAGAGTGGGCGCGCTCTGCGTAACATGGCCGTCGATAGCGCCGTCGGGGAAGCTTACAGATGGCGTAATTATCTGCTCATCAGGTTATTAGAGGATCAATGAGCCTGATGGGGCTGCTGGCAGAGCTGAAATGATGAAGGATGAAGAGCGCTTTTGGCAGTTATGGGAAAACCACCACTCTGCCCGATAGCCACTGTGCAAGATATCCAGAGATAAAAGTTGATGAGTTGATGGCTAAATGTTTAATGGCCCATAGAAACAAACTGGGTCTCGGCTTCAAGTAAACACCAACTGGTCGTAGCTCACACGTAGCAGCTCTTGATGCACTGAGCAGAATTCTACAATAAAAAGGGAAATTTGTTGGGTTGCGACAATCATTTCTTCAACTGTTTTGGAGTTCGAAGTGGGTGACGCTCCATCAACTTCAGACGTTCCGATTCCATCATCGTCCCACAGAGACATCAGCATTCAGTTTGTTTGCTGTGGCATTTGGGAAAAGTTGAGAATTTTTGGACCTGCTCACAGCCAGTGGGGGTGCTGTCTTCCATCTTTGTCTCATTGAAAACAATTAGAGTTCAGGTTTTCCATCTACAATACAGTGCCAACATGTTAATCCACCAACCTGCTGTTGCACCAGTAGTATTAGTTTTGCAATAGCCCTAGTAGTACTAGTGGTATTACAAGTTGTTGTAGCAGTTGTAGCAACAGTAGCAGCAATGTCAAGTGAATTTAAAATGGTAAAATATTATAACAGTACCCATGAGCACATCACTATAACTCTACTAATGAGCACTATGATGTACATGCTCTAACAAGCGTGGCTTGGAAGCAGCAGCTGCTCTTTGCTCCAGGCTCTTCTGGTTTGGATTTCTGTTTGTTACAGTATCGAAATCAGAATCCATTTATTCTTCAACGACACACAAGGACCACAGAGGGACAGAGAGACATTGTCCTGGTAAAACATCCGTATGTAGGCCTTTCTGTGGTGATAGAAAACAGCTTGGAGACACGCTGGAGGTCCAAAGAGAAGAGAAAAGCTCTCCCTTTATTTCCAAAGCATATTGTCTAAAAATTTCACAAGATCACAAAAAGAAGAGACAGACAGGTGATGTCAGAAGTATGCATCCCTTAACATGAAGAGAGCTCTACGCTACTGGTACCTGGATTGAGGGTCCTTGATGATGATTGGGGTCCAGTGTCTGTGGGTCTTTGTTCAGATTGTTGGGGTCATTGATCAGGATTGTGGGATGTCGGTGGTTCTAGTTGTGACTGAAGATGTTCTATAGGTAGGGGGTTCTCAACCTATGTTGTCCCATGGACCTCCATCTTTCCTGTCTCCCATGTCATTTCCTGTTCCCAGTCTAGCCGTGTACTTATTCTTCAGTTATTCAAGTGTGGAAAAGCACTCTGACAGAGGGATGGAGTTATTATTGACTAGTTTCTGTCATATCCTCTCAGGTTGTCTTATCTCATCTCATTGGCATCATCCTTTCAGGACGTCGGGCAGCATGATCTTTGCGACCAAAATAAGCTGATAACCCCCGCCCCTTTGTTTTCTGTCCGCAGTAAACGTTCCAGCCACGGTGGTGGAGGCCATGAGCAGACAGGAAAACCTGCAACCGTTCAGCAAGAATGGCAAACCATCCTCATCTTCCGCCAGCTCCTCCTTGTCCCCTTCCTCCTCCTCCCTCATACGCTCCATGGTCTTCCCCCACTCCCCCTGCTCCAGGAGCTTCTCCCTGCTAGACAAGGTCGGGGTCGGGGTCCAGCCGGAGTCCAGTTTCAGTCACTTGGGGTCGAAGAACCAGCGAGTCCTGGCAAGTCCGACGTCAACCAGCCAGCTAAGCAGCGAGTTCAGCGACTGGCACCTGTGGAAGTGCGGCCAGTGCTTTAAAACTTTCACCCAGAGGATCCTGTTGCAGATGCACGTCTGTCCACAGAACCCAGACAGGTAGGAACCACAACATCTGCTCACCTGTAAATGAACCCGACAGGGGCAGCTGACACCACGAACCACCTTTAGAGCGTGGTGTCAGGTGAATGTTTAGAGCAGTCACTCTTCCTCTGCATGCGTAAAAATGGTTGCATATATTCTGAATGGTCTTAAACTATGACTTAGGAGTAAAAAAACGTAGGCGTAGTAGGAGTAAGCAGTTTAACCTTAGCTGAAAGGAGCCAGGTTATTCTTACACAAAACAGATTTTACCTCACCCCTCAGTCATCCCTGTCAAGCAACCAGGAAAATCCTTGTGTATACAGCAGGATCCTCGACTTGGGGACAATGTTGGTTACGTCAGTGGTTCGAGTCTGGAGCATCGCAGTTTGTTAAAATCGACCTTAACTTGGTGCTGTCCACACGTGAAGTGACATCTGAACTTAGTCACTGACATTAGTTTTTGTTTTTTAAGGTGGAGCATTTTTACCTATATTGTGCTTGTGTTAGACCTTTCAATGGACCTGTTGGGACCCTCTGCGATGTCCTCCACTGTGCTAATGGACGTTATGCATGCCACAATAAAATCTAAGAGACGTTGCCCTGTTTTTTTTCTGTAAGTCGTATCGTTTTGTAGATATTTAGCATTCTCTTCCCAGGTCTTTTTGTTTTTGAACGGACATTTATGAATCCATGTTATTACTTCACACTACAATAAAATCTAAACCTATCTGCTGGATTGCCAAATTGAACTGTGTTGTGATATGGTGATGCTAGCGACCTCACTCCAGTGGGTGGTGGAGCGTTCATGCCCATAGGGGAGGGGCCTTTTTCCTCCAATGGCACCATTGGCATTGCCAATTTCCACTCAGTTGAGAACCCAGATATCTGTCTGTAATGCTGGTAATGTGAGTGTGTGAAACGCTTCCTGCTTCTGTGATTTTAACGTTTTTAGTGGTCATTTCTGTTTTGTTTTGTTTTATACGGAGGGTTGAAGGTGGAAGTATGAGGAAGTTATCAGATGGAGTAAAGACTGAAAACAGTAAAGGCTTCATTTCAACGCAATCAGCCGAATTCAAACCTTGATGGATGCTGCATTTTTTTAATGGTGTCATTTAGTTGTTGATGTGCATAGAGCAGCAGGAAACTGGACAAACATCTTATGAGTGGCTAAGTTCCATGGATCGTGTTCTGTGGTTCTATGCAGGTCCATTCTACAGACAACGGGGCTACTGCGGACCTGGTAAGTGAACGTCAAATATCGACAGAAATGCTCCAACTTACAAAAAGAAACAGTGTCAGTCTCCCAGTTTGGAAGTCATACTCTCAAAACTCTTGAAATGTTGTAAAATGGCTGGAGTATCGCTCGAAGAACATGAAATGTTTTGCTGCGTTATTTGGATGTGTGTTCCCTGCATTTAGAAAAGCTTTGAGGAGGTTTGTGGGATTTAACGGTTCTACTTGTGTTTTCACTCATGATTGAAGAGGTTGGACTTGTGATGGGGAGGTTGTAGTCATGATTGAGCTCACTGGAGTTGTGATGTCTAAAAGAAGACGCTGAACATGGCGCTGCGTTTTATGTTTCGAATTTCTCCATCCTTACTCTGTCTGTGTGTTTATGATGTGAATAGAACAGTGATATCTTTATGAGAATGGCTCCCTAAAGTCCCATGGGGCTAAGAAAGTGAAATCCAATTTTTCCTCTCTGTGATCCAGCCCAAAATTAGACATGTTTGATGGAAATCATGTATGGAACAGCGTGAGTCATTCCTTTTACTAATGAGACATTAAGTAGGTACGACTTTTTCACAACCGAGGCAGAAAACACTTTGCAAGGAGGATGATGTGGTCAGTGATGCACGAGCGAAGCCGTTTGGCCATTGGATCAGAGTTTATGTATGACAAAAAGACAGAGTTTGCGTGTGCAGAGTGCGAAAGTGTGTGTTTGTGTATAACATTTGCCATTTTAATTATATACAGCACCGATGGTGGGGAGGTGTTGTCAGGATGTGTGCGTGTGTGTGTGTGGGTGTGGGCGATGTATTGGAAATTTTTTGCTTAGCTTTATTTTTTGCGGGCTGAGTTTTAGCGGTGTATAAATCAGCTCTGTGCGTCAGTGAGAAATACCTCGCCTTACGGTGACGGGGCCAGGAAAACAGATGCCACTTATTCAATAAACGAATAC
>OMNV01020872.1:0-21469 GCA_900303265.1 Brotula barbata | reverse complement strand
GGTCCACGATCTGCACACACACACACACACACACACGAACACACAGCTTGAGGACGACATTCATTATGAACATTTTGCTGCCGTACACTTTGTTTTCAGCTTCATGCAACGTTCAGTGGGTTAGAGAAGGACGAATGTACTGCTGAAATCATCACTTCAAGACCTTCTTACACACACACACGTTACAACGTCAGGGTTCAAGCTGGACACACAGAGCGACAGGACAGGACAGGAAGGGTCTGGGTTCAATCCCCATTGGGGCTTTTCAGAGTGGAAACTTTTCTGCATTTTCTTCCAATGTCTGCGTGTAGCGTGTGTAGGGGGGAAAGGGGGTCCATGTGGGTGCTCAGGCTCCTCCCATTCTAGATTGCCCATAGGCGTGAATGTGAGCATGAGTTCCAGCTGCAGAGATGTGAGGAAACTGATAGAGAGATCATTCTGTGCCTTTTGTTCGTCCGTGGGGGTCAGTGGGTTGAGTGGAAATCGATATTTGAGCACGGCCACATCAGGAAAACGGCAAACGACGGCAAAAATATCCATTTTTAATTTACAACGGTTGTTGTAAAATGCAAAGAGTCGATTTGTAAAAAACTGCTTTCATTCCTGGTAACATTGATCAAACTGACTGGGTTAGAAAAAAAAAAAGAACTAAATTAACCCCTTAAACACTGAAAAAATGAACTGCGATTGGAGTCCAATTAACTGTTAACGGCAAAGCATTCGGGGATATTTGACGGATTTCAGAACATTTGATGGGCCTTTACAAATTGAGTACACCATTTAAAAAAATATTTTAAAAAAGGGTGTCTCAATAATATTTAAAAAACATTAACTCATGCACAGAGAGGTACATTAAAAATCTTATCCCTAAAATCCGTTATAGTTACTTCTTAAAGTTACGGCATTCTAATTTCCTTTAAAGTTCTCCTCATAAACACATCCAGAATAAGGAGAAGTTTAAGGGGAAGTGAAATGCCATCAGGTCAAAAGTAAGAATTCCTGCATCATGGATTTTTAGGATTTTTGCGTTCCGATCCCCATCCAGTCCTCCATGCGTGCATGCCGCCCCGGGTGCTGGCCTACCCGCTGCATGCCATAGTGCTGGTGACTGGGGTGGTGGGGTGGGAGGTAGAGGGGAGGAGGGGTTTCAGTGCTGGCCAGGGAGAGGTTGTCCTGGCTGCAGAGCTCCATCTCCCTCATCACCTGCGCCTTGAGACCCCCGTACAGCTGGCTGCAGTGCTGCATGCTCTTCCTCCTCCATCGCTGGGTGCTGTCCGTGTCCTTGCTCACCCCGAACCAGTCGGCCGTACCCCTGGGAACACGACGCAGCACGGTTAGTGGGACGAAACAAAAAAATAAAATAAAAGGTTATTCTAATTATCATTGCATGGAGCGCGGGTCCTTACTAAGTACTGCCTGTAATCATCACACGCAGCAGACATTACAGACGAATGACATCAGTTTTTACAGGCAAGTGTTTTCTCCTGAATAGTCCAACTGACGCAGTCTGATGAAAAATAACACCTGTGGAGCTTCTTTTTAAAGGTTTGATGTCAAAAAGTGTTCACTCTGGAGCCTGGCAGGCCTTTGTGCGGTAAAATGTGTGAAACTGATGAAAGAATGCCTTACGGTGACAACATGAGGAATTTTGAACAGTTTGAAGTGTTAGAGCATGTAGGATGAAGAGGAAATCATCCACAAAATACACTTTAAGTGATTAGAATGGGAAGAATATCAGGTTTCTGTCCAAACTACATGAAACGTGTATCTGTGTGTGTGTGTGTGTGTGAGTGAGACTGCGTGGGCTCCGCTGTTTGCGGTGCTTTCCATGATGAGCAGAGAAGGTCCTGCTCGGAAACATTTTGGAGAGGAGAATACTCAGTAATAAACACTCGCCGAGAAGCACGCCAGCTGGGGAAGCCTTTTAAGGCTGCGCAAGGGCAGCGAGGGAGGCGGCGCAACCCTGATTGTTGTCCCTCCAGGGAGGAATGTTTAAAAATGAGGTCAAGAGTTTTAGGGATCAGAGGAGCTGGAGATGAGGAGATGTAAACAGTGAGGGAGTGAGGAGGAGGTAAAGGATTTTAAATCCACTGAACAAACAAGCCTTTACGTTCAGAAAGGGTTCATGGGTGTTTAAGGTTTTATCTGTTTTATATTCCCAGACGGATCTGACATGAATACAAACATGGAAGATTATGTTCCAGACATGTGTCATCATCAAAATAAACTCTTAAACCCTGAGCTATCCATCAACAGGCCCATCTTCATAAACACCTGGGCTTTACATTACATTCTACTCAAACATTCCATATACATCAGGATGCATTCTGGGTAAATGTACATAAAATCATACCCCTCACGTCCAAAATTTGGGTGAATGCAAAAATGCCATTTTTTTTTAAAGTGCTGTAACGGATCTCGAGCAAATATGAGATTTATTTTCCTTTTCCATGGTGAACATTTAATTATTAAGGGGTTAATAATGTGAAAAGGCTCATTACATGTACCCAAAGCACTTTAAATACACTGACCTGTTTGCCTTAAAGTGAACTCTTTTATCGCAGTAATTTATTTATTCATTGATAATACAGCATATGTTTTGTGAGACAAAGTGGAGTAGACGGAGCCAATTTAACAATAATTCCACATGTTCACAGTGCGATTTCGATGTTCACGTGATGAACTGTGCAGCTGTAATTTATGGCTGAACATCACGTGCAGCGTGACTCGTCCTCTTGTGCACGCTGCATTTTACTACATCATGCCCATTTCACTGCATCTACTGTAAGACCGCTGCAGGCTGGATTTGAACGAACGCTGACATTTATGCACTGTGTATGTACACGCATGACTTTTACTATGAAAGACAACCTCGGATAAAACATCAGAGATGAAAGCCGCGTGAATTAGCGTCCATATCCTCCAGGTGAGGCTGGTACACATGAAACAGAAATCTATTGTCCCGAAAATATTCCAGACAGGCTCGGACAGCTACTGCACAACCTCACACGACTCAGTCAGTGAGAAACGACCCGCGGGGCAAATTCTACCTACCATCTAAACAAACCTTACCGTTCAACACGCAACCATGGGAATACACAGGAGATTACATTCTGTGATGCTGTATACTTAACAATACTGTAATCTGGAGTGCATCAACGGAGGATTTGTGTGTGTGTGTTGTCCAGTGGTGACCTGGAGTAGAGCTTGACGCGACTGTCCGCAGCTGTCAGATTCGGATGACTTTTTAAAGATCTTAACAAATCGGGCTGCGGTTGGGTTCAAAGTTTCACGCCGGGGTTCCTGAACTCTTGTTGACGGTTGGTGATGACGGATGAAGAGATTAAAGCATTAGACAAACCGCATATTACGGAGACACTTGGAAAGAAAGAAAACGATGGCAGGAGCGGTCCGGAGCCTAGATGTACAGCCAAGTGCCGTGCCCGAGGTTAACGTCCGGATGCCGGCAAGGAATCGAACCCCTGCGGCATGACGGGCTGAGCTCCTGTACTTCCTGTACGGTGCCAGGAACAGTAGATGTGTAGAAGTAGCAGTAGTTTTGATAGTCGACAGCTGCGATACGACAGGCATGACTAATTTTTTTAGTACTCCGATTCTGTAAGTATTGTGATATTGCGATGTGATATTTCAATATTTATCTTGCTGTCCACAGACTTTTCAGAACTTTTTAGGTTCAGGTGCACCTTTAAAATCTGCATCTAAACATTTTTGCAAATTAAATGCGCCAACAAAATCTGCCCTGATGCGCGGAAAGGCAGGTCACTGCAAAACGAAGCTCAATCTGCACCCTGTTCTTAAAAGAAAAGAGAAAGAGAAACCATGTTTTCTTCCACCCCAAGTTACAATCGGGTTCAGAGTCAAAACTCACAGCTCTGCATCAGGACGGGTCGCACTAAGGTACAAGTTCAAACACTTAGGATCTTGCACTCCTCACTGCGAATCGGATTCAAGTACTGACATGGAGAACCAAGCGGATCCACAGCACACTCACCTGTCAACAGAGCTCCAGGAGTGGGTCAGGGTCATACCTGAGGGGGGCAGAGACTGGGGAAGTGGATAACCTCCATCACCTATATGACCATCAAAGTCCTGTCCTCAGTTCACCTCTTCAAACCCAGAGACCTCCGACGCAGGCTGACATCAACGGCGTTCCCTAACAGGATTTGCTGATATCCAGGACAGCTGTATCTTGGAAGGCGTGGTATTACGCAGAGGAGAGCTGATCCTACACGGTTTAAGTTGATCGCCACATGTCCAGACCGCGTGTGTGTGTGTGCATAATAACATCCTGCGCCGGCATCCAGCCTCTGGAAAAGCAGCTGTCAGAGGAACGCTGCTGATCCCTCTGGTAGTCGGAAGTTTGTCTCCGCTGTAAAAGTTGCTCCCTGATGAGATCCACAGAGAAGAGATGACAGAACCCGCCGGACTCTGCCTGACTTTGAGTTGGTGTGAGTGTGTGAGTGTGCGTGTGTGTGTGTGTCAGGGATTGGCAGACGGCCCGGTGTCCCTCCTCAGCAGTTCGTGAAAAAGGCCGTGACCTACTGGGCAAAGGCAACAGCAGATCTGGTCCTTGTCAGACTGAATATTCCCCCCATCCAGAGGCCCAACGATCACTATCAATGAGCTCTCGCTCTCTCTCTCTCGCTCTCTCGCTCTCTCTCTCTCTCTCTAAACACTCGCTCTCCCACTGACATACCAGCATTTCGCAGGAAGTAGGAGGTTGGAAGGAGAGAAAGGAGAACGATGGGACATTATACACATTTTCTGGGAGGAGGGAAGGAGGGACTTGCCTGAACATGACACACTGAGAAATACACACATACACAAACACACACACGCACGCACACAAACACTGTCAAACTGAAAGTCTCTTTCACGTCAAACCCGTGAGTAATATGGAGCTGTGGGATTTTTCCTGTATTCCTTCACATCAACAAGCATCAGGATCTCCTTCCAGTTACAGGCAACAGTGAACACACACACACACAGACACACACTTAGTTTGAATAGGAAAGGTTTAGTCTGAATCACTGACCTTGAACCAAAAATCAACTCTTCACACACACACACACACACACACACACACACATCATCCTGATCCCTTTGATTCTTCCAAAACCATCAAACACAACTACATTCTGTTCCCCCTCCACACACACACACACGTGGCCCATTAACCCTTTGCATGCTTAAGTTAAGACTTTAACTCTGGCTCCACGTTAAAACATTCAACGTCAGATTTAACCCCTTGGGAGGAGCAGCTTTGATGTGACCTCCGTGCTGTGTGAAAAACAATGACATGATGAATGACTAATTGTACTTTTTGTCTCCTGTTTACCACCTGGACTGACACTGATACACCCCCCCTTTGTGTGTGTGTGTGTGTGTGTGTGCCTTGTGAGGCAGACATCACAGGTGTAGTACAAAGAGTGCAACGATCTTACAGTGGGGCTTTGAAAAAATCCTGGATCCATCTTACAGATCACCCGTCTGTCTGCCTGCGTGATGTGCGATGGAAGCTTCCACCTCATATTTTTTTGCATGTGCGATGCCACATCGCAAAGGCCGGCATGCCGCCGTTTCTTACGTGCATGCTTATCGTTTAGCTTATCTTCCTCTGCTCCCTCCCTCGGTAAAACCCTGCTATTTGAGCTCATTGTTTAAAGACTGATACATACACATCCTATCCTCCTATCATATTGACACCCGGTGGTGATTCGTAGAACTACAGCACAACTTAAAAAAAAATGACGTCTTAACAACAGATTTTCCAAACAGCTTTGTCACCGTACATGATGTCAATTATGATACTATAGCAATATTTCATATTAAACTGTACAAAAATAATAATAATAAAATCCTCCACTATCACGCAGGCTTTAGGTTTGATGAATTGGATTTTGGCCATTGAGGCTTCTGTTGGAGGACATATTGGACTCTCATAGGTTTACGAGCACTACTCTGATTATTGGTGCATACATTTCAAACATGTATATAATACTTATATAAGTAATGCAGACGCAAGTGAGAAAAACTACAACAAACAAATTATAGTATTCTTAGATTCTGTTTTGATCTTCTGATTCTGAATTGATCGTCAAAAAATTGCAAAAAAAAAATGAAATGATCGGAATGATTTGACCAAAGGACTGATATTCATACACATTGGGTTCATTACTCATAAAGTTGGTGGTTTGTAATCATTGCTATGATAATTACCAAACTATGTTGTACCAGTGCCTTCTGTTATCCACTGATATGTACTCACAGGTGTGGCGTTTGTAATATTTATGTTGTTCTACATTCTGTCCAGCAGATGGCATTGTGTTCACATGAAGTAGGGGTTCTTAACCTCTGTAGTCCCACAGACCTCCTTCCCTCCTGACCCAGAATCAACTTGAGGACCTCTGACGTATGTGTATGTGTGTGTGTGTGTGTGTGTGTGTGTGTGTGTGTGTGTGAGATGAGGATTGGGTACAGTCACGCTGCTCGCCGACTGGTCAAAACTGAAATATCAATATGTTTCTGGGTATTTGCTGCCAGTATTGATGTTTGATTATTCACTTTAACAGTATCTTCAAATTGCCTACATTTATTGGCTATATAATCTTACTTTTATCGTGCTTGTAAATATGCCGATTGCGTCAGATTACCAAAGTATAAAGTCATTGTTCTGAAGTGATTTGGAGTCATTTTTCTCCCTTTCTCTCACTTTTGGTGAGTTTGTTCTACTGTGCATCATTCCAAATGAAAGCAGATATTAATTTCCCACAACGTTATGGCAAATTAGAGGCTTTTCACTGTCAAAGTGACTCTGGTTTTTACACAAACATAAACATCTCATCGTATGAAACCGGACTGCTGTCACGAGTCCAACATCTTCCCTCTCCCCCTGCTGTACCTCATGATTTGTTTGGGTATAGACGAACGTCGCCGGCTCAGTATTTTGGGAATACAGGAGCGTCTTCTAACAGTGGACACCCTCCTGGGGCCCCTCTGGCCCTTTGGGGGCACAGTGTTGACACGCTCAAAATGCACCTTTTTCTCACTACACACACCATGCAGGGGACAGAGGTGGGAAATACAGTCAAGGAAAAGGAGAAGGGGAAACAAGAAAAGAGAGCAGTGTTCATTTTAGTTATATCAGAGGGAAGCAAACAGATTATATGTTAATATTGGAAATATATTGAAAGATTATTAGTGAGAATATAAAACATGAAGAAAGAAAAGAGGAGTAGGAGGAGGAGGAGAGTGAGTCAGTCTGTGTGTGTGTGTGTGTGTGCAACCTCTTGATGGACTGTGTGATGGAGGGCAGTCTCTCCAGAGAAGGTCTGAGGTAGTTGTTGGACGTTTCCATGGCAACAATGCCAGTCTGGGAGTTTTCTCCTGGCATACTGACACTGACAGGCAGGAACCCCTGGGAATGTAACACACACACACACACACACACACACACACAGAGAGCTGTGATGTCACTGTTAACCCAGTGGACCAATCAGTAACGAGCTGGTCTACAGCAGAATGTCTAAACGTGTATCGAGTAGAAACGAGCTCCACTCGACTCTGTTTGAATGTACCTGTGTGGATGCCGGCGTGTCGTCCGGCGTGAGTTGGATGGTGGGGATGTCCAGTTTGAGCCAGGGGGGCTTCTTCCTCTGCAGGCTGTTGTTGGTGCTGCCTGGCTCATCCATGTTCACTACTGCCCTCTACGCCTGCCAGCTACGCACGGGAGCACAAAAACACACGGGAGAGAGGGATGAAAGGAAGGAGGGGAGAAGGAAGAACATTTGCAATTTCAAATCACTCAGACAAAATCAAAAGAGGATCAAATTTCAGGAACTTCCCACCTGTCCCTGGTTGCTAAGATTGTATTTTGTAAGTTGGAGCATTTAGTAGAGTTTTAATGAAAAGCTACTTTACAGGACGTCGGAGGTTTGGTGGGATATAAACGTGCTCTCCTGTGAAATGATGTTTGGTGCTGGGTTACCAGGCCGTCGTAGACTTGTGGAACGATCCCCATCCTTCCTGCTGCCCTCTCATCGCTTTACAGTTTGTGCTCTGTGGCCTCGTAATGCAAGGTAGCTTAGAGAAGAATAATCGGGGCTTTTGCCTTTACTTTTTTACTTTTCATATTCTGTTCTTTTCTTAACATACTGAAATGAAATTTGTCGACTGCATTTAACCCGTCCATATAAGAGCAGAGAGCATCGAACCATCGAACCACCAACCTTACGTTTGGAGGGTTGACCCACTCTAAAGCTGATCCATGGCTGCCCTGACATTATAGCTTAAATGTAGCTTTATGGCTATGTGCATTACTCCTGCTTTTGCACTTGAGATACTGTACTTTTCTGGAGCTATCTCTGGCACAGGATTTTCCCCTGGGATTAATAAAATTTTGTCTTATCTTTGGATGTAGAATCTAGTAAATGAACATTTCAGTTCTGCTCCAGGTGAGGCTCGAACTCACAACCTCGGCATTGCTCTACAGGCTACTGTCTTATAAGTACCGCGCGCTGACCGATTGCGCCACTGGAGCTGACGACAATGGAACGGAGGCTCTGCTAATTCTGGAACCTATCTGGGAATCCAAGAGCCACATCACACCCACTGATGAGGAACATGAGCTGTTTTCAAAACAGTAAAACACTCCTTTTACCTTATCACAGCTGCTACCGTGGTGACCTGTGCTGATTATAAAACCTGATACTGTGGTGTTTGCTGAGCTCCTCTCTAATATGAGCTCTGTTGTTGGCACCATCTTAAATATTCATCTTCTTGTGTTACTTCTCTTGTAATTCTATCAGGCGCCGTTATTAGTGCACACACTTGATATTTGAGATTCACTTTTCATCTCACATTTAGGGTTCTATTGTTTTACTTTTACTTTTTTGGAGCTATCTGAGAATTTCCTTGGGGATTAATGACAATGTGGTAATTAAACACCAAATAGAGGTATGCTTAAGTTTTTCTCCAGGTGAGGCTCGAACTCACAACCCGACCAGATACTGTCTTATAAGTACCACGCGGTGACCGATTACGCCACTGGAGCTGGATGACAACATAGGGATCCTCTTCTATCTGGGAATCCAGAAGATCACATGTATGAGGTGAACAATGAGGAGCATGAGCTGTTTTCTAGTCGTGCAGCTCAAACAACAAATCACAGACAAAATATAAAGCACCGCTTTCATCCTGGCCTTCTTATTACAGCAGCTAATATGGTCAGCTATTTCATTTCCCATTAAAGGACAAATATACACTGTGATGGCCCCGGCTCCTCTCTAATATGAGCACGGTTGTTGAGCTGAATAAGGGCCCTGATTGGAGCCTTCTGCCTGTTATTCCAAAGGTACTCCCCTCTGTACATCTCAGATCACATTAAAGCTGAGAACGTTCCTGCACTGCTGCTCCAGGCGAGACAGCGAAGTGTTTCTTTGGATGGGTTACAGCTTCGTAATGTGGCCAAGGGGAAATCATTAAACTACGAGTGAAGCCTCTATTAGCGGATAATAGGACATCTGCATGGGACTCTGGTGAGCCTCTGGTAATGAGGGACCACCAACGCCGGGCTCCTGTCGCTCTCAGCTGTGAATCATTTCAAATTACAGGCTCGCCTGTCTTGCCATAAAATCATTAAGTGAACAATAATGTCTTCCATCATAAATGCTGCTGAGCCCACAGTCAGACGAGTTGAAAGCTACCCGACTCCGGCAGCTGGAGCACTGCTCCGTCTGTGTGTGTGCTTCCAAACCAAGTGGTCAACACACTGACAGACACACACACACACAGAGTTACTGTGTGTATTTGTGAGGCCTCATTATTACAGTCGATGCCAAAACATGAAGGAAAAATCCCCATTCTGCTGTCAGATACGATCAGCCGGGTTGTCCAAACAATTCCAGGAGCGATTTGGTAATAAAGTTGTTTTTGTTTTTGGTGTACCCATTGTCTGTCCAGTTAGTGATCTATGTGTCACAGCACTGAGCTGGGAGATTATGGAAGCTGTAGCACTGCACAGTACTGACACAAGTAGTGATGGGAATCACTCCTCTGAACCAGGAGTGTCTGACTCTGCAGTGCGACAAACACACACACACACACACACACAAACACTGCACTGTAGTGTGGAGAGGCTCATCACTTATCAATCAGAGCACACCTTTCTCTGCAGAGCCTGTCTACTATCACTACACAGAGTGTAAGTACTTTGACAATGAAATGCAGATTAGCATCTAACCGCAGAGGAAAATATCAAAATAAAGTGCAAGAATATATTTTCAGACTAAAAATACAAGAGAGTGTGTACATTGGAAAAAATATAGAAAATAAAAATGTTGGAGAGGGAATGGATAAACATATTGTGTGGAGGACAAAGATATAAGTGTGCATAAAATGGTAATGCAAAAAAGAGAGAGAACTCCCAAGGAATCGAACGCCGGTCAAAGATACTGTTCACTATATGACGAGGACGCTCACAAAGACAAGTGTGAGCCCGTCGATGCTTCTCTGCCTGAACACACTGCAGTCACTGCTAACATCCCTCGCTCCATCACTGGTAGCCTTTGACTCTACTGTGCCCCCTACTGGCATGATCTTCTAATTCCGACGGTCCAGTGCTTCCATCCAAGTTAAGTATCTTAAAAGAAGACAAATGTCCTTATTTTAACATTTTCGTACCTTGAAGCCTTCTGTCTAAACTGTGGAGATGAGTTTAGTCTCCACAGCAGATGGCTGAGGAGGTAGGGGCCGTCATCTAGATGACTGAGGCCCCGAGCTGAGGGAGACCTGATGCCTTGCACAAATACTTTTAAGTCTTATACAAATACTGTCCATTTACATGTGGCTGCCTGCATAATTATCCGGGAATGTCAGACAGACAGCATTAATCCGACATGGAAAATAACAAGCGATCGAATGACTTCCACAAGAAAATGCCATGGAAACACAAAAAAGTTGAAGATTATCACTTTACACAAACAGCAGCCAAACTGGACAGCAGCAAAAGACCACTGCAAAAGGAAGACGTCCAGTTTGATGTCTGTTGTTGACATTGTTGGCGTTCTGGTCTCTGTGCGGTCAGCCTCTGTCTTCTCTTACCGTCACAGGAGATAAACACACCCCTGCAAATAGAAACCTCCACCCGAACAATCCACAACCACATCCTCAGCTCATGCTGCAGCCGTGATACACGCTGAACTACACAACCATACACACACACACACACACACGGGTAAACACTCACTTAATACTGCATGATTCAGTCTCCCATCAGGCTCTTGTGATTTCTTCATAGAGGAGGCAGGAGGAGCAGGATGATAACCAGATGCTGTGATCTCCCAAATCCATCCTCTCATCTTCCATCTATCTCTAGCCTGTTACTCTCTCACCATGATCTCTCTCTCTCTGTCTTTATTTCTCCAGTTGGGTTTTCATGAAGGACAGATTAGAGGCTGTAATCCCTGTGCCATACACCACATGACACCGTCAGGACACTGAGGCTCATCCTGACTTCTGATTGGACCGTGGTATCTGTCAGCATCCAGTAGGAAGATGACTCTCACCTTCCAAATTCTGGATATTCAAGGAGTGGTGGCACTGTGATGTCATACTTTTAAAAACTGGAAAATTGTCAAGCGGTTCATTTTTTATCTGCACACAAAACACTAAAAAAAACAATCACTTCACTTCCCCCGACTTTTGACGTCTGCATTAGGTGTTAATCTTTTATAGACATGATACTTTTCCATCCTCCACATTTACAGCTTGTTTTTACAGGCACACTCTCATAATAACGATAACAAAAAATGATGGTCAGCAGCACAGTCCATTACAGTCAGCGAACCAGCTGGACAGGCTGGTTGCTATGTGTGAGCTGAGGGCAAACATATCATAACATATAGAAAACGAGGAACCTCTGTGTGTCTATATGACAAGTCTATAGCCGACCGTATCGACACGGCGAGGTCATGTAATCCATTTTGCATAGGCTGACATTTCCTGACTAGGGTGACAGAAGGAGACTGAAGGGTCCCTGTGACAGCACACGAGGATTTGTATCCCTGCTGTTGTTGTACTGAAAAGCAGGTTGTCGTTCACCGTGATGGATTTCAATCAGATTAAATATTCATAGAGCTCTTATTATGTTAAGAAATCCAAAATCTAATCTCAGCTCAGTCTGCTTTAACCTTCCCCTCTAACTCCCCCTTTCTTTCTTTCGTACACTCCGTCTGTGTTTTACTCTTGGTTTGCGTTTCCTGTAAACCTGTGAGCTACTTTCACTTTCAATCAAGGAGAATCTGGCTAATATAAAGGTGAATAGAAACTATTTTAATGAAGACCTTCCTAAAGTGACAACACACCAGTTACTGGCCTATATCATAAATGATAATATCACAAAACACACACCAAAATGGCCAAATAATGGTTAGGGCCCAGCCGCCATATTCGATCCTTCTGGACTCTCTTACAGTAAGACACAGAAGCTGATGGACACATATGCAGAGTTTCTATACAAACAGTAGAAAAATCAACTACTTAACCGTAGATTAATCAGAAAAAGAGCAGATTAAAATACTGATAAACATACAGGGCTCAGGCTAAGTTTTTAAAGAAGCTGTACAACATGCCGATGGGATGTTTAGTATTGTAAAATAAGGGCAGGATGTTGTACTTTGCTATAGTTATGTAGGCAATTATAGTGCCAAATGTGTGACAGATCTTCTCAAAGGACAACAGACTGTACTACTTGATATCATCATAAATTATTCGGGGCTGTCTACATATTTACATATTCAAATGTTAAATGTTTTGCCTAGATTAACATCATTCTGAACACCTTGTTGGTTTTACGGCCTGATGTTATCAATTAAAATCACATCCTCACCTGCTCAAGTTGGCAGTGAGGAGCAACATCTGCCAAAATCACACACACACACCAGAGGACCGGCAGGCGGTTTAAGCTCCACAAACACTTTCTGTCTAATGAGCTCATGAGCAAAGTTCCAGCCCAAAGTGCTTTTTTAATTCATTTTGGCGAACAAACAGCTCCTGAGGGGGAAATATGTGCTCTGTCTCTGTTGTAAACCTGACAATTACCCGTGCACTTCCAGGTTAATTGTTTGGGGACTGAGCGCTGGATTAATGAGTCCAGTCCGGTTTATTTGTTTATTTATTGAAGACGCTGACATTGTTCTAACAGGAAAGAAAACCTTCCGAACAGAGAATTCAACTATTGATGTGTTTTTCTGGAGGTTTCAGATGTTGTGGTCATGGCAACAGAGTGAAAATTTAAGGGTCAGGGCCGTGTCTCAGTGTGCTGCTATCAACACGCCTGTGTGTTTGACAGAATTATGGCTTTATTATTGATGAAATCATCTTAAAAACTGATCTGATCAGGCCTGAGTTGAGATGTAACAAAGACATAACCAACCATGGATCAGATACAGTATTTGTTTATCACACACTTCCTGTTTGTTGTCAGACAAATAAAGTTACATAGCATTAAGGGATTACAATATACAAAAATAATAAAGGTAGATTTAGTGATTGGACACGCAGATAAGCACAAGAAACAACAAACGCCCTCTCATGTTAAACTCCAATGTACCATCCAACCGATCTGTCTTCCTTCTTAAAGTAAAGTTTGAAATCCTGGTGAAAAACCCACATATTCCCAAAGAACCAAATATAACAGGATACATTCTGGGTAAGTCTGTAGAAAATAATACCCAACACTTCCAGAATAATGACAAAGGGAGAAAAATCCATAAATTAAAAAAAGTCATGGATATTAGGATTTTTTTTAATCCCCACTTTGCTCAAAATCTTGAGTTTTTATGCACTTTTTCCACGGTAAACTGAATCGTTGATGTGTCGCTCATCCAATGGTCCAAAGTCCTTTAAACAACACGAACGGTTTGCCTTAACGTGTTTAGAATGGGTCATAGAGGGTCTGGAACAGCACATGGCCCTTTTCCTTTTGCAGTTTCCTCTGACATACAGCAAGAGTCACGAGGTCACATCCAGTAGATTAGTGTTACTGTACACCCCTCACCCCACAGGACAGAAAACATATACAGTACACTCAGGGCCAGATGCTACAGTCACACACACACACACACACACACACACACAGAGCAATCTGGCTTTTATCAGCCTGTCTGTGTGTGTGTGTGTGTATATGTGTGCTCTATACTAACATTAGGAAAAGATTAAACATCTGCCACAATAAAAGAAACAACAGATATCGTCTCAATGCCGACATTGTTTGTTTATGTTGTACAAAAGCCGCAGGAAAAGGTTCTGAGGAAGGCTATCGTCTCTGTTACGCCCTCTGGTGGATCAACGTGTTAATCCTTCAGGTACAGGTAACGAACGATGAGGTTCTTGTCTATTTACTGACCATCACTTCCAAACTCCAACATCCTAAGTGGCTTGACATTATCATCATCATCCTCTATTATGTCCAAAATGCTCCATGCAGTGATGCCAAAACCCCAAAACAAACACAATAATCCGCTTATGTGTTCATCTGCAGCCATAGGCAGATGAACATAATCAGACATAAAACGATTCAACATATTTTCCTTCATCCATACAGGGAACTCAGGCAGCGACTTAGAAACACAAATCCCATCATTTATCCCCACAGACAACACACCATCACCCATTGGTGGCACCGTCAAAGTGAAATAGGAAATATAAGCTTAGATAAACATAAATAAACGAAACCTAACCCTATAAATATAAAATTATCAAACGGACTTCCACAGAGCTGCATTCTAAGCGGTTTACAGTTACAGTACAGACAATGAAATCTTACTGTCAGGGTGTATTCTTCAATATCTGTGTTATCGCTCATCACATCATGTGCTACGATTTCCTCTTACACCTTTCCAAATCATAACTTATGAGAGAGGTAGTTGGCTTCAAAGATCAATCAAAGGGGAACTGAAGCCAGAAACGTTTCAGACCCACGGTTCTATCCAGTCTCGTTTTTCGCTTTTGATTTCAGACAGGTGTGTTCTTGGTTACACTCTTTTACTGCGTGCCTCACAACATAGGGACCCATTTTTCTCAGGAAAGCACAAATTAATGTTCTCTGGTCACAGTCGGAGGCAGAAAATGCAAAGCTGTCTAGAGTCCATTCAATACCATAACCATTTATTTCATTACAGTCAATTATACAGCAGGAATTATTTGAGTTGTTAGTAAAGATTTGTATTGCCTGATGCTATAACAACAGCCCTCGGCGAGGCTTTGAGTTTCCGTGGGCTCGTGCTGAAGCACATGTGAGGACTTGAACTCTTACATGAAGCACCAACACAAACCACAGCTTAGTTTACTTTTTCCCAACACTGAAGTCTTGAAAAGAAGAAGCCACAAACAGTTCTCACCGAGCTGCACTTCGCTCAGAATCCATTACGACACGTACGTGTCAGCGGGAGGAAGTCCAAGTGACTTCAAGACTTCTGTCTAAACACTTTTTGCCTCAATTGCGCTGTGGTGTCTTTCATCTCGTCACCACAGATTACGTAACAGCTACTGTGCTATGCCTCAGGGCGGCATGGCTTAGGTGGTAGGGTGGTTGCCTAGTGATCGAAGAGTTGCCGGTTCGATCCCTGCCTGTCCATGTTGAAGGTCCCTGAGCAAGACCCTAACCCTGAATTGCTCCCGACCAGCAAGTGGGCCTTGCATGGTTACATGTAGGCAAACATTGTACAGCTATATAAATGCAGTCCATTTACCATTTGCTTCTACTCGCATACATGCAAGTCAGGATGGCGGCCCTGAACGTGTACTCTATGTACCACCACCCACACACTGTATAGGAGAGTGTGATGGACACACACACAGCGGAAGGCTGCTAAATACCCAGGCATAGTTAAAAGAGCTTGTGTGGCTTTCGTTAGTTGCCGTAGCCTGGCTGTTTATGACAATTACGACATTTCCCACAAGCTGCTGTCCCAAAAATAACCGTGAAGTCATCACGCATCCCTTTCCCTGCCTGATGCCATGTGTGTCTTTCACTGTGCTGGAGTGGATTAACATGTTGGAAGTGATTTTTCCATCTGCCTTTCAAGACCAATACCATCTGCCATTGTGAGAAAGACTTTAAAGGAAGAGGGGAACCTTGAATAAACCTCCCTCTGTGCCGCCAACCAGGCCAACAAGTTTAATGCTAATGAATTCTGGCAAATCAGTGATCAAATCAACACAATCAGTGTCATCACGAATGCAAGCATGTCATCAATTACTGCTTTTAAGGTAAAAAAGTACACACTGTAACGTGATGGAATTTGTTCCGGCTTGTAAACATCTTGAGGTTGAGTCAGATGGGAATCTTTCTACACGGTGATGTAGAGTGATGTAATTATCACCAAAGGACATCTGGGCAGGCCGACAGAGTTCAACGAGCTACAAATTGAAAGATGCAACGGCAATCTGGAAAAAAACACGAAAAGAAAAAATGCTGCAAATCCTAGCACAATTAAAAGACCGGACCCAGTGTGAAACATTTCCCAATATTGTTCACTGTAATTTGGTACATTTGGTGACTTCTTCCCATGACAAACCCATGAGCATCATAATTCCCTCATAAACACAACATAAGGGGCTCGTGGTGCCACTTAATGAAGTCTCCCACTCCAGATTCTTTAAGATCCAAACCCTGACTGATGATTTCCTTACCAAAGCACTAAGAACCCCCATGGACCGATGAGCTCCGTGATAATACCTGTTGCCCGGACTTGGTGATAGAGTGCAGTAAAACCCGACTCTACTGTACACGAGGAAATACTTGACATTCCTGTGAAGAGCCAGAGTACCTCCAGCTCGTTTCACCCACTCAGTTCTGCCTGCCATGGCATGACAGCCATGAGGACCATGACCACGTGAGGCCAGGGTGGACGTGACACAGTACAGCCCCTATATAACCCTAGGCATGTATAGTCCCATCTACAGGATGAGTCCCTGACCATCAGGGACATCAAGGACGTCAGGGCCATCAGGGCCATGATGTCCCTGACCATCAGGGACATCGGGGACATCATGTACCTGATGTCCCAGATGTTGCCCATTTATTTTCCACCAGTATTTGTTCACCTACTCTTTCTATGTTATAGTGAGACCACCTACTGATCTTGTGCCAATTGTGCTGTTATTTAGATAAGATAACACTTTATTAATACCTTGTGGGATTAATAAAGTGGCTGGGAAGGCTCATGGGGCCACATGGGTCCCTGTGTGTCAGTGAAAAATGAATAACGAAGCTGACGTTAAATATTCACCACAGCACGCGCAAATCAAAGCAAACTGCTGTGTCTGCATGACTATTTGCAAAAGCCTGGCCAACTCTTATGAAAACACGATTTAGTGATTTCACCATGTTAAAAGGAAAATCATTTAACATGCATGAACATGGGCAGCAGTGGAGGCAGAAAATCTCCATAACAAATAAATTATTGGATTGTGGAAGACTGTGGATGTATGCGGCAACCCTAAACCAACGTAAACCTCCAGGAAATCTTCCATGTTTGCGTCAAAGAAAGGGAGAGTTTTCCTTCTCTTGCATAATAAAAAGCTGCTTAACTCCAGTCCGAGCTGATCAAAGCGTAAAAGTCAAACTACGTCTGCTTCTGCACCTCCATGTCGTTAATTTAATCTGGAACCTGAAACCGAAGCAGAGCCACGGAACGAAGACATCCGAGCCACAGCCAATCTTCCTGCGCCCCCCCCCACAATTCTTACCAAAACCGTTCGGCTCTCTCTCCCAGAGCTTGCCCCAGAGTGCATGTGTCAGTCGGGCTGTTTGTCAGACTCTGGGGCAAAAAGAGCGTAGAATAATCCAGGTTCAGACCTCTGTGTAACGCTGTTGCAGCGTCCACCATATCTTATCGTTTGTGCGCCTTTATTGTTCGAGTCCTTTCATACTACTGCTTCAACTACAGTAGGAATGTACTCTGAGAGAGTCCCACGTCATACCCTACAAATCTGATCTTCTTTTAATCGTCTTAGGGTAAAGCTAAAACCCCAGACTGTGTACCTTATCTCTCGCCCAATAACCGTTGGCCTGCAAAAGTCATCACTTTTTTTGGGTGCAGTCACAGCAGAAACGTTAAGTACCGATCTTGAATCAATACAACATACAGGCAGAGAAAAATAACCGAACTCTCTGTTTACGCGACCAATAAGAAGGACTGTACAGGATGCTGTGTTTTCATTGTTGTCCTTTTTTTTATGCGTTGTGCTTATCACACACGACTGCACCACAACCTGTCTGAATATACGCTCTATACCTGCAGAATGTAAAATTGGAAACAAATTAAGGACTTATCGTATCACTTATCATTATGGCATCATCCAACATCGCAGTTTTCTACATATCGTGCAGCTCTGTCAGAAAATAGTGCCATCACGAACCTTCTTGGGTACACCTAGGGGCTTGTCCAATAGTCAAGTACGAACTTTCATGTCACTCAAATGTTGCCGTGATACAATTTTGTACTACACGTGCACTACTTGCCTACTTTGTGCTAACATTTCTGTGTTATGGGAAAGGGGTTTCAGATATCAGAAGAGAAATAAAGTTGGTCGAAAGATCACGTGAGCCAATTTCTGTTAATATTTCATTAAAACTGCGGTCTGCAAGGTTTGTCCTTGTGAAAGACAAACAAGCAAAAAGACACAGATGATTGCAGTACACTCGCCCGTTACCACGTAGGGCGGATGTAATGGATGTATTTTGTTCTGGTTGAGTTCTATACGGCTGAATATGCCCTGAAGACAAGCATAGATCAAGACAAAGAGATGGAAATCCAACAATAAAACAACAACGGGGGGAGATATGAGGAATGACGAGGGAAAGGTCGAGGGAACAGAAAAAGAAGTGACAGAGCAAGAGACAGCTTGACACTGTGTCGAGAGAAAAGATGGAGCTGAATAATTCTTAGTGAATGGTCCCAGCTTGGGTCCATGATGTGCAGCCTGAGCCAACAACCGCCTCATTGTAGGCCTGACACCCCCGGCCTGCATGGCAACAACATGCAGCCAGCACAAACGTACAGAAAACAAACAGAGGGTCCGATGTATGAGTCTGCGTACCGACTGTAGTCATTCTACGGAGCATCAATCAGCTGAACAATGTCTACTTTTCATCTGCGTGTCTAAACAACATGTGACACCCATTTGCATAGTTTCAGTGTGTGGGCTTGTTGTGGGAGAGTTGCCTCAAGTATGGTTCAAAAAATGCAGATCTGATCTGTGTGTGCCTGTTTATGCGTGCCTCTATGCATGTAGGGAGAGTGCGTGTGCGTGTGTGCGTGTGTGTGTGTGTCTTCATCTATCTTGTAACATTATCGCTTTGATTTGTTTGGGAACGTCAACGAGTCACCGTGGTCGTTCACCAACCTGCTGTCGTTACCTCCAGAACGAGACACAAAACTGAGGATTATCGCTTTAATCCCTGAACTTCTTCGGAAACTTCAGGACGGAGAACTTTGATGGAAACTACAACAGCGTTAAATACATTAATTAAAATATTAACCCCGTAAACGCTGGGAGAAATGAATTTTGAGGCAAACAGTTCAGGGTTATTTATAGAATGTTGATTAAATTTAATTTTCTCTCTCACATTTGCAACCCATTGTACCATGTAACTTGTAATTTTATGATTTAAAAACATAAAAACTCCATCAGTCTTATTCTTTTCCTGACTTCTTTTATTACACACTCGTTTTTTTGGATCCTTGGTGGTTACTGCCAATGTGTTTAAGACATTAAATAACATGAAGACAGACAATGGAATGGAGTTTAGGCAGTGGGGATATCAAACGGAGACAAAGCCGTCAGCTGACCCTCATATGGAGCTGCTTTGTCTCAGCTATAAGGTGACAGGAAGGTCGCCGTCATGAATAGGCCTCCTCAGCAGCCATCCCTCCTTCCTCCTGTCCCTGTACCCAGCCAGACGTCCCATGCTGAGAGCTCCAATACAACAGCTTCCTCTGTTGGCCAGCCCTGTATGAAGACTTAATGGTAATTGCCCACAGATGCCACATTAGGCCGGGATAGAAGGGAGAGAGAGAAGTGGCTCTGAAAAGAATATTTAGAAGAAAATGGCTCATAATTGTGGTTTGAAAGAGACAGAAAGGAGTTATTCAGGATCCTCATAGAGAAATCTGGAGTCCCTCAGGAGAACTTTGGCCGGCCGACAGCATTGTCATCAAATGGACGTTGAAGAGGAGCTTGGAGACGAGTATACGCCACATAATGGGCAGATTAAAATTCCGTTTAGGTCTTTCTGACAATTTGCTATTCATCCATTTTTGCCCTCAATGTGAGGCAACGGAATTGACTTTTGAACCCATCAGTCAAATTTAGCACTGAGTCTAAGGGAACAAATGAAGAGATTTCAAGAGAAACTTTGAAACATTCTGACAATAGCTCTTTAAATGTCACAAGAGTTTTACATAAATATAACTCTCGGCTTTTCTTCTTAAAACATTCTGACTTTTTTTCAAAAAAAATATTGTGACTTTATACTCATAACATGTTCACATTGATACTGAATAATACAAATTTATGCTCGAACCATTTTGGCATTTTTCTTGAAATACTATCCATTTGTTCTCATAACAATTCCACTTTTTTTCAAAATAAGACATTATATGGTATATAATTCTATATCTATATAATTCTATTTTAATTCTAATTTTTCTATTGTCCGTATTATCTGTCTCTGTCCAAATTGACCTTCAGAAACGTCAGGCTTGCCGTCATTCCGATGGCAGTTATAGGGCCATTAGCTGTCACAGTAGAACCAACTGCACCTCGGTTTCAGTCTTCATCTGTGTTTCAGCTGAGTTGGATGTAGAATAATGCCTCGTTTGGTCTTCGCTCTTCATACAAAAAGATTAGAATTAAGATTGTAAGATGTAACTCTCAAATTAAAGTTGTAGACCATTTAAGTCTCACACACACTTGCCCACTTGCGTTCAGTAGTCCTCCTACAAAGTACAACACAGGATTGATGAAGGTGAACCTACAATGATTCCAACTGTCACCATTAGCCTCAAGTGAGGGAGCAAAGCAGATGTGCAAGCCTCATGAATGAGAGAGTAGTAGTTGTAACAGCTTTGTTCAAAATACTACACATGCTCTTGTTTCCTGCTTCCGTAGACAAATGCGCCTGCCAAAATTGCTTTGTGCAGTAGTGACAGAAAAGACAAGGAGAATAAACAGTAAATCTTGTAGACAGCGGGGAAGATCCACTGGTGGGCAGGCTGCCATGAACGATGCACTGTGAAAATGCTGGAGGGCTCCCGTAAAACAAACCTGTTTCACACCCTGATGCACCCGGCAAGACAAGATACAGGAGGGTGCAGCCAGCAGCGTCCAAATAAACATGCCTACTGTCACTAGTGGGCTTTTTATACCACTACGTGTTCAA
>OMNV01020865.1:0-21893 GCA_900303265.1 Brotula barbata | reverse complement strand
TTTTTTTTAAGTGTTTGAGGAGCTCGGTGAGGAGATTAAAGGTGTGTGGCGGCCCAGCAGAGAGTCTCCTTCCTCTCTTTGGCTGGTAGACGCTTCAAACAGAGTTGTGACCCTCTTGTTTCCCGCTGTTGCATCACGGTGATGTTGCAAGCTGTTTATAGTCACGTTCTCTTTTGTCTCCGTCTTTTGCAATTCCGTCCTCCTTTTAGTGTATATGTGGCATAGAATATAGGATTTGGTTTGGTGATTCGTCCCCTGGGTATATTTGACACAGTATTTTCAAATGACATTAGAAACTTGGGGCCATTTTTACAAAGCACTTGCAGCAGTTGTATTTTGTGCGGGGGAAAAAACAAACATCTGGTAACAAATTAGATGCTTGTTGCAAACGAATCCATCAGGATTTATGGGTGAGATAGCCAGGCTGGAAACAATGGAGGTTACTTGTTGCCTGGCATCTGATTTGAGATTGGAATCTTTGTAATGTGTAATACATTTAGATTAGATACAGCAGAATGGCAACACTGGACTATGGTGGCCCTGAAGTCCCAAACACAACAGCATTAAGGAAATGCCAAATTATTAAGAAAATGCAAAAACAATAAAAGATAAGGAAAAAAAACTTTCAGATAAAATACCACATCAATAAAATGCTAAAACATTCGGAGAATGCAAAAACAAGAAGAAAACCTGAAGACATTAACAAAGTGAAAAAAACAATACTCAGCAAAACCCAGAAATGCTGATATGTAACAACGTACCAGCATTATCTTAATGTTTTTGGTCTCTTAATGTTGTTTTCACAATATTTTTGTGTTTTCAAAGTGTTTTGTATTTTCATCTTCATGATTTTTCATATGTTTGTTTTCTTAATGCTGCTGTGTTGATGTTGATCTGTTTGTCACTGTAATGAACAGCAATTCTTAATATCAACAAAAACATAGAAACAAAAATGTTTGTTTAAAAGCAGGTTTCAGATGACTTCCTGTTTCCAAGGGTGTCTTCATGACATAATATTTAAAGGATTGATTCTATGAAATTATGCTCATGTTCCAGTGGTCATGTGTATCGTCGATGTCACCACAAGGACTCACGATAAAGGAAGCAGCTGATGTTAAACACATCTGGCTGAGGGGTAATAACTCCTCATGGCTTTGCTGTAGTCCCGTTTCAGCTCCTCTGTCTTTGTCTGAGTACATCAAAGTGAAGAACCCTGTGTGTGTGCAAATTAAGTTTTCACTTGGCTGTTCTAATCAAAGACACAACAACCTTGTTTCTTCCAAGCTGATGACACACAGGATTCTTTCTCCTCATTAGCCCAGAAACATTTCCGTCTCAGCAGGGAAAAAGTCTCACCTTTGAGCAAAATTACAGCGCTGCTGCTGCTAATTATGGCCTGTGTGTATAAACCAAATAAAAGTTGCTGACTGTTCACGTCTGAAACACTTAACGTTACGAGAGAGATCAAATGCGTGAGATGATTCATATTTGTTCAGACGTTTAATTTACCCGCATAAACACACAACCAAAACATTTACACAATAAACGGCTCATTTACACGAATCAACATATAAAATGTTTCATACACATTTTCTTGCAGTCGTTTTTTTTACAAAAAGAATGTGAGGAACGCATTACTTAGTATTATTTTTTCACAGATTCCTCAGTGACTTGTGGTGCGTAATGCATTTTGTACATATTTCCCCTACCAAGAACACACAAAAGAGCCTGCTGGGCTTTTGAATATTCATTATATTTGACATTCTAGACAGGAGGGGAACTGACAAGCATATCAGCCTGACTCACTCTGCAGAATGCTCATCATAAGCCACAGATAAGCCAGGTTGGAATAACTAATCAGCAAGTTTGCTGGATGAGATCCAGTCCAAACCAGACATCATTCACTTCCATTCTCTGCGTCTTGAATGTAAACATAAAACAGGAAACGCCATTTTAATGTAAACTGTGAGGACACATGCAGGCACAGCTAACGTAGAGAAATAATGTATCAGCGTATTTGATTTATTAATGATGAACATTTGTCACATGTCAATATCACACTCAGAGAAGTACAACAATTTTCCAGTGCCCACCAGCTGTGACAATCACAATATGTCACTCAATAATAGACAATTACACCCGGAATGTGCTAATTACACTCAAACGCAGCAATGGAAATTGACATTCTCAGTTGTGAGATTGCGTGATGGCAATGTACTTTGTGTATTTTCAGTCCTACACGACATGAAACAGCATTGGGAAACCTTGTACTCACGTGTGGCATTTAATAACTGAAGATCTTAGACTGTCCATAAATTCACATGATGTTAACAGTGATTAAATGGGTCATAAATGTGTTATTTATGCGTGTCATGTGACTTATTCCCAGGAGATTGTGGACTTAAATTAGTATGTTTCTGTTCCTCCCCACAGCCAAAGGACAAAGGAGACCCAATTTTAGAAGTCTTTCATGACCAGAAAAGGAATTAACATTCACATATGCAAATACGCTTTGGCAGGGATGGATTCAAAAAAACATTTGCTGGACCACACACACAGAGGAAACATTTCTCTACATGGCTGACACACTGTTCATACTCCTCTGAGTCAGTGAGTCAGTGAGTCAGTGTGTGCTCACCTTCAGAGCTGTGAGAGAAAGGTGTGGGAGAGGGGCCATGGAATAATTGCAAAGTGCATCTGAAGTTAAATTGAATAAAATCTACATTTTGACCCGCAGCATCATGCAACATTTAATAAGTTTCCCACATGGTCTGTCTTCTCTCTCTCTCTCTCTGCACCTACTGTATCCCTGAATCCTTTCATACCATTAAAAAAACATTATGTCCTCATTCATCATATTCATTCATTGCTACAAGCCTTGAAATCAAAGCGGTAATATCAATATCACTTTATTATAGCCTGGATGCTTTGAAGTGAAGTCATAAAAAAGTTACATGCTGATCATTTGGATGCCATTTATTCATTGATGACAAAATACAATTTAGAGGACCCAGGATTCCACTGAAATATAATAAAAGTTGCATACACATTTATTCTATTAGTTTGAGTTGTAAAAAGAAGAGGAACTGTAATAGGTGGGTTTTCTTTGGCTGGTAAGACCTTGCCATACCAGATCACAGCAGTAGGAGGTGCCAGAGAGACCATATTTTTTCACAGAGCGTTCAGAGTATACATATAATCAAATTCAGTGGGTTTTTTTTAGTCACTGTTTGCAGCTCAAATGGAAGGTTGGTCTTAGAGTGACTTGAACAAATGAGGGTTCATTTGTGTCGCCCAATATCACATAAAATGCCTCAAAGAGCTTTACAGACCCACATAATGACAACAGCGCAACAAGAGGAAAAACTCCCAAAAAAAACCTTAACATGAAGGAAAAAAGGAAGAAAACTTGGCAGAGGCAATACAGAGAGAAAATTCCCTCTGCAGGTGTGCATTTAATGGTGGTAAACATTTCAACAGTAAATTAAAACCAAAGGGTGAAATATAAATCCTTCATTCAACCTCATCAACTGTGAAATTAAGATGATTTATGGCTTAATGATTTATTAGTTTAATTGAGAGTTTCAATTTTAACACCTCCTTGTTGTCTCTTGCAGTAGGAAACAGACAGTGATTGACACATACGTGCATTCAAATATCAATAATGAAAGATTCCGTAGAGTGATTCACTATTAAATTATGTGACACCCCTAAAATCAATCAAATAAAGCTTTACTGGCTGGATTCATTTCTTTTTGAAAATGCAAACTCTCTGCTGTATTTTAATCGTGACAGACAGAATGACAGAAAGTAACTAAAAACACAGTGTCAGATTTTTAAAAAAAGCCCCATGTTTGAGATACAGTATATTGTAACAGTCTCACCATCCTCGGTTATTCAGGAATCTTCTCTTTCACCCGCCAAGCACTGTTTCCACCCAGGGAAATATACTAAAGCTTTATTAGCACTGAAGAACCCCGTTGAGACAAGCAACCTGGGACAACAGAGGAGATTCTGTCAGGAAGTGATTATTTAAATCAGGGCATCAATTAACATGTCTGCCTAACGAGGAGTCCTGTTGTTATTGGTGACAGCAGAATTACATTGTTGTTTTCAGTGGTAGAGACAGGCGCGCAAGCTAATTAATTGACCAAAATCACATAATTTACACAGAATCAACAGCAGCTGCCTACAGGTTGCGAACAGGATGAGGAAAACATCGACGATCGGATAGGTATGTTAGCCTACCGCTGGACAAGTCCTCGTCATGCTGCTGTGATAACAAAATGTGAAAAATGACAAAAAATGGAATTAAGCTGGGTCATTTCAGGGTGTTTATGTTTGGTTATTGTGCTGCATAAGATGTACACACACCATCGTAGTAGCATTTGAGAAAGGGTTTGGCAATATCATCATCTCTGCGCTGCTTTGTGACAGGAAAACGCTTACATTAGTAATACATTATTATAAGTAGTAGTAGTAGTAGTACTAATAGTAGTAGTATTATACTTTGTACTTTGACTTCAGACTTTCAAAAGAGTTTCTCATTTAATGAAGTTGAACTCAATTCAACTTTCTCTGCTGGAAAGATTTCTTGCTGAGATCTCTCCGCCGGCCATCGCTCCTTCCTCTGTCATTTCTTCTCTTCCAGCGATCATTTGAAATGAATGACTTCTGGCTACTTTGCTTCACGTTGTTGCTGCTGGTGTGAGAGCTCACATTGAGAACCGAATTGCTCTGCATTCATTCCATAAATATTACTTTCTTCCCAGGTTCATTTCAATTTGGCACAACAGCCACCAGCACCATTCCTATGTAATCATGCATAAAATACACAGGAGAGGGGGAAACTAAATTAATATGCAAAACAATCCAGGAACTTCAACTTCTTTTGTTTTATTTATTTATTTATTTGTTTATTTTAGACTCACCACAGTGTCTGATTATAGTAGTTTTTTTTTCCTGCCAGTAACTTTTCTCCTTTCTACTGAATTTACAGTTACATATCAGATTTTCCAGCCTTCCCCATGCCCGTAACTCTCAGGAGACAACATGTTATATGTGCAAACTCAATCCAGACCGTTGTTTTTCAAGCTTTCTGCCAGCGAGGATGCCCGTGTCTGTTTTATAGTTCTTTCTACACCCGTAATGAATGGACAAGCAGGAAAAACAATGTAGATAAAACACAAATCTGTGAAAAATGCTCACTGTGAGCTGTATTATGGGAGAAGAGCCGGACAGACATACACACAGCCATGTCCAAATCAGAATTCTCTGTCACTCTTTCACACACAGTTAAGCGGCTAAAGGAAGTACAGGACATGAAGAAAGAGCCTAATCCTGGATTGATGGCTTCTAATAAATTGAGATTATAACTAACCAGGCACTCTGGGTGTCCGACTGACACTTAGTCTAAGAGCTCAGATTGTGATGGAAGGAAAGGCAAGGGGATAGAGGAGAGAGATAGAAGCTTTTCTTTCTACAAATCTCCAAAGTGAGGACACTGTACGCAAGTGTACTGTTTCTTAACCTAGCTGGATCGGATTGATTTCTACAAGGTACTCCACGTGAAGTCATCTGTTTGGACACGAGATGTTCAAAGTCTTTTCCCAGGACATTTAACCCTGAGATGTCTTCTCACATCCGTTTGTGCATGTGCAAGTGTGCAAATTGAAAGAAAAAATGCTGAACATACAGTGTGTTGTAAATAAGTAGAAACCATAAAAAGTTACCTCCATCGTACCTTATCAGTATACCATAACGCTGCTCTATGTTTAGCTGATAACTGTGATGCTGCTGAAGAAACGACAGAGGAGATCCAAAGGGGTGAATCCAAAAGCTAACGGTCTGGAAAGTGAATGCGAGAAAGCACCTTGTAGATTTTGCCAAATAGAGGTGTATCATTTTTAACAAGCCATGGTTATTACAATTCCTGGTTTACTTGTACTTTGGTAATTTGGTGTCATTTGGGAGCGTGCTACTGCACATTTTAACACCGTGTCCCTCTCTCCTCTGCTCTCTCCGTCTCTTTCTAAGGTTCGGACATGGTGGAGGCCCAGTGCCAGAGGTTTGAGGTGAGGAGTGCAGACGGAGAGAGGGTCCTTTTCTCCGCAGACGAACAGGAGATCAGCATTGGTACAGAGAAACTCAGAGTCACAGGTAAAGACACATACAGACACACGTCAAACACGTCCTGTACATACAGTCCATGCACAGATAGACCAAATTGTGCTTTTTTTAACTATTTATTACTGATGTCCAAGTTTGCTATACATCCAAAATGAAGCACGGTGTTCATACTGCCCAAACAAACTACACAAAGTCTGTTTTAATCTGACTGAAAAGTGCAGAGATCTGATATGATGTTGATTTTTTTCTTTTTTATATATATATATATACTCACACACAAGAGCCCTACCTGCTGAAAATTGCTTCAAAAATTCATAAATCAAAAACATCTGCAGGAGAAGAAGGCAGCATTACCACAGGTGAAACAGGAACATAAAGTTCTCACTGACAGAGACCTGGGGATCGATCCTACGAACCTGGGGGTCGATCATAGGAATCTGAGGATCGATCCTAGGAACCTGGGGGTCGATCATAGGAACCTGAGGACTGATGCTAGGAACAATGACAATGGGTAGGAACAATGTCAGTGGGTAAGAGGCGGGTACAGGATTTTCATCCTTGTCTAGCATTAGCTGCTGAAGGAATAGGACATTCCAGATGAATAAATGCAGAAAACTAATCAAGAGAATTTAAAAAATGACACTATCAATTAAATATATCTCCAAATTTATTGCACCACCTTTAAGGTAGAAATAATTAAAGGACAAACTTTGAGCAAGCTCGTTCATCCTACATACACTAAAAGATGGGGGCTGTGAGACGTGAGCCGACAAGAGCTGTGTCAGAATGCAGAGAAAGGAAGACGCAAACGCAGAGGGGGAAAGAAAGAGATGGGTGAATGAACGCAAACAAGAGAACAGGGTGGGGAGAAATGAGAGGAGATAAGAAGAGAGGTAGAGGGGAAAGAGGGAGGTGTGAGTGGAGCCAGGTGATAGCAGAAGAGTCAGGGATGTAAATGAAATGAGACAAAGTGGAGTCCTCCGCTGTTTGTCTTTACTGCGCCATCATTTCTGTTTCTGTCTCTAATTCACTCTCTCCCTCCCACTCAAAATTTTATGAGCTGAGAGGATGTCAAGTGGAAGCTGGCACAGGTCAGCCAGCTGTGTGTGTATTTATGTGTGCGGTTGTTCTTGGGTATTCATGCATTTTAAAACCACACTCATATTAAGGAATTCAGAAAATATGCATTTGCACAGACACAGTTGTAGCTTTAAAGCGCACACACGAGCACGCAAACACATGGCAGCCTGGGTAATTTGCAGTCTTTGTCGATTAGAGGAGACGAAGGATGGGGAGGTCACAAGATGGAGGTTAAAGCGTTCATTTGATGGAGGCGATAAGAGACAATGAACATAAAATATTTATTAGGTTTCAGATGTGTAGATGGCATTTTCTATTAAAGCTGAAGCTTGTAGCTCGTTGCAGCAAAGAGAGTTTTACAACAGAATGTGACTTGTTGTGGAAGCTTGCGTGAAAGTGGACCGATGAAGTAGCAAGAATGATGATGATACACAGGGATGGGTAAAAGTACATGAAAATGTGATTTGAAACGAAATAACCTTATTGAAAATGTAATGTAATGAAAAATAAACGCCAAAACACAATGTAGAAAAATTTTTCAGTATTTTGCTTATGGGAAGATGCAAAAATACATTTAATGCACAATAATATCCAGAATGTACCATTAGCTGATGGCTAGCTAGCTATCCAGCCTTGCCTGCTAATGTCACATAATAAATGAATGCAAATGAAACGTCTATTGTCTATAAATATCTCATTTTTTACAAACTGTGGCAGAAAACACAGTCAACAAAATCATTCCTACTGTATTTTACACATACTGTCTAACGCTGACACAATATATATGCTATATATGCTACTTAGCTAGCCCACACTTAAAAATGTTACATGTGATGCTAGGAAAATTTAGCTCGGAGATTTAGCCAACCATACCACTTCTAACTAACACTAAATGATTAAATACTTAAAACTAAATAATCCAGTGGAGATATTGTGATGTGACAAAATGTTAGCATGACATGCTAGTATTCTCAGTATTTAAAAAATACAAAAATATATATATTCTGATACAAACTACATCTGATTTACTGTAGCTGCTCCGTTTGGTGTACAATCAATTTTTTTGCTGCCCTGAGCTCCCAATAAGTTTTTCCACAGTCTCAGCAGGAAGCACAGGGCGGATTTCCCCGAGCATCTGTTCGGGGATCCAAGCTACACCACAGGTCCCTGCTGGCCACGGAGGTTAAACAGTGTATTATTTATCCAAGTGCATTTTAAGAGGCTGCCTGAGCTCCAACTAACAATGAAATCTGATGCAATTATATTGAGCTCTAATATGTTGTCTCCTTTGTTTTCCTCCCTCCAGGGAATGAAGGCATGGTGTTTAGCCATTCTGTAGAGACGTCGCACGTACGGGCGGAACCCTTCCAAGACCTAAAGTAAGTTGAATGATTTGTCTGTATGCGTACATGTGTTCTGTTGTCATAAAGTAATCCGTTGTGAGCACAGACAGAGTTGTTAATATTTAAGCAGTGCCAGAAGAGCATTCTGATAAAAAATAAAAATAAAAAAAATCCCCAGGCTAGTCATACCACCAAAATCATCTGCAAAAGAAAATAAAGCTCCGTGTTGATTTTTTTTTCCAAGTAAAATATTACCTTTTGATTTTCATCAGTGTTATAATTGACTCCCCCAGGATGTAACAAAACATTTATTTCGGCTAAAGATCCTACAGGATTGTCCATTTTAGTCTTTAGAGCATTGCATAATAAATAGAAATCCAATTCAAGCGATATGCATATTGCAGGTTGCACGCATCGTAGGGGCCTGCAGCTGTGAATTACCTGGGTGGTCCCATGATGTCACATCCGCCCTGTTAAGTGTGGGTCGTGTGTATTTAGACGATGAAGATAGATCTTTGGGACATGATCATTACTAATGAAACTAGTACAGTCACTCCATCCATCAGGCCCTGCTGCTGGAGCCTGACCCTGCTTTCATCAGGCAAGAGGGTCACCAGGGTCACCAGGGTCACCAGGGTCACAGGGCTAACACACACTCCCATTCACGCCTCTGATCAATTTAGTTTCCAATTGACCTGAGCTGCATGTCATTGACGGTGGGAAGAACATAGAGGTCAAAGTTGGTCCAAGGTGGATTTGAACCTAACCACCAAGCCACAGTAATTGGAGAAATCTACGGATTGTTTTCTCACAAATAATCAACGAATGGTGAAGAAGTTAAGTGGACTCAGCTCAGTCTGACCCTACTGCTGCTTACAACAACTGCACACAACAGTTATAATAAGTGTGGCACTCTCTCTGCTCTTCTATGCCCCTGAAGTGTGTTTTGGGTGTCTTCCAGGGGCATATGAAGTGGCCTTAATGCTAGTGTCTCAGACTCATTTAGATATTGTCAGAAAGAATTACCTGAAAGTTGAACACGGTGGCTTCGGGCCAGGAAAGGGGGAAAGGAGCCAGAAAAAGAGGGAAGAAAGAGCTGGAAAAGGAGAGGGACAGAGGGATGGTAAGGCGACAGGAAAGAGGCAGGAGGGTCGGGTGTGGGGTGATTTACTGAAGGGAGAAGAAGAGAAATACTGACGATGGCGGCTAAGCAGGACAGACAGAGGAGGTTTGAAAGCACAAACAGAAGAGAGGACTTGATACAGTACCATCCTTTTACAAATCAAATCTTTAAATAATAACCAGCACGGATCAATAAATCCCCTTATGGTTGCTTCACTGCTACTTCAGATCATGTTCAGGTCACCAACACATTCGTATTCACTCGAGAACGGACCTAGATCACGTCCACAACAGGGTCTTGGTGCAGTCTTTTTCATCCACAACAGATCAATAGATTGCCTTGCAGTTATTTCCGTCTAGTTCAGTGGAATCACGAGGGGGGGAGGATGTAGCCAAGACCAATTCAGCTGCAATAAACCATGCAGCTGTGAAAAAGCTCAACACTCAAACCAGCTCGTTTTGGAATCCAACCTGGAACTCAAATGACTTCCCTCTAATATATGAACAGGAAGGTGGACACAAGGTTGTAAAATACAAAGAAAAAAATGTTTGTTTTAGGAATAGAGACCTGATGCTTGGATATAGAGAAATAAAGGGGTTGTGGAAGGCCGGGCTAAACTAAAGGTGCAAGAGAGCAGATGATACAAAAGGAGATGGAATCAGGAGGAAAGAGAGGTTTGTAGTGGTTGGGGCGAAACAGAGAGGAGGAGGAGGAAGGGGAACATTGGGTTAGTGTACGGGTCAGTGCAGATAAGTGACACTGTGGAGCCTGTGAAGATGAAAAAGAAATGTTCTACAGCCTGACTGGTGTTACGTTACCCAGGAAAGAAAAGTGTAACATTTGAGACTTTCCCGTAATGACTTGATGATAGAAATACATGCACGGAAACATCAAACGGTACAAATATTCAGTCAGGCTCGAGCACGAAGACGTAAACACACAAACCTGCATGTCATCCAGTTAAAGGGGCACAGGATGAAGAGCATGACAACATATCTGTACACACACTAATACTTCACTGACCTTTACCCTGCACCCACAGGCCCCCCTCTCTCTCTCTCTCTCTCTTTCTCTTTCATTCTCTTGACCATTGTTGTTATCATGTTATTCTCTTGCATTTACTTTTGACTTAATTAATGGATGGATTTACTTAGTTAATATGGATTTTTTTCTTTTATTGTAAGTGTGTGTGTGTGTGTGTGTGTGTGTGCGTGCGTGTGTGCGTGTGCGTAAAGCCCTTTGAGATACTGTGTGTGATGTTGGGCTTTGCAAATAAACTTGACATAGAAAAATGACCATAAAAAGGGATTACATGCTTGAGATGATTCCTCCTCACTGCTGTCACTCATTTGTGATGCGTGAAAGTAAACTTGTTAAAAAAAGGGATTTTTTTTCTTTATTTGTTTTTCTTCCATTATTTATATGTCACTCTTTAAAGCTACTTACTGTGTTTAAACTACAATTCTGTGTAATTCTTATTGTGGTTGTTACTTTCTTTCTCATCATATCATCATATCTTTGTCCTCGTCTGGCCCTTTCCCTAACACTCTCTCTCTCTCTCTCTCCCTCTCCCTCTCTCTCTCTCTCACTCTCTCTCTCACTCACACACACACTGTTCTCCTCCGTGTTCTCATTCTGTCTTTATCCATCCACGTGTGCGTTCCCTTGTCCCGACTCTCCCTCTCATTTTTCCGTCTCGTTATGAAAAGTGGAGCATTTTGCACTGAAAGTAAATGGAACATGTAATGAGCGGATTTCATCCATTTAAAGCTAATGATCTGTCTTACAATTTCACAGTGACAGAGAGAGAGAGAGAGAGATCAACATGAGATAAACGATACCAACGTGTAATTAGTAGACGTGATGAAGAGGTCGAGAAACACCATCAATATACTGTAGGTAACTTTATACATCCAAAGACTAAACGTAAGATCAGAGACTTGATGAAAAGTTAAAGGATCAAACGCTACCCATCCTAATAATAAATAATAGAAGAGGACTTGGTCACTTCTATTTGCATTTCTTTTACATTCAACTCAATGGAAAACATCAATCTTCAGACTTGAATCGTTAAGTGTGACACAGTCAAGAATGAGGTTACAGAAAAATAGATTTAAAAAAGGCTACTGTTATATTTATGTACCGGTAAGTTATTATGTGACTGTAATTGGTGTACATATATTGTAATTTTTCTTTTATAGTGTGAACTATAAGGGAAAATAAAATTTAAAAAAAATACAAAATTATTATTAGTAGTAGTAGTAATATTAGTAATAATAATAATATCATTGATTATTTTCATAATTATTTTTTCTCTTTTATTTTATACCGTCCAAAGAAGGACGAGGGAGTCCTTATGGAACCTCAGCCTGCCTTATCAAATCAAAGTAAAAGCCACTGTAGGTGCTGAAGGTATATTGACCAGAGTAAGGGGCAATAAAGATTTCAATCATTGTAAATGGATTGAAACCTTCAGGGACTTTTATGGTGGAATGATTGATCAAGTCTGAAGAGAGATGAGTGCACGACACACACACACTGCTGTAACTGGGTTATGCCGCCGTAGCACAGAACCTAAATACTGAGCCGAGAACACGCCGTGAATGCTTTATCTGGCATTTTCAAAGCCTGTAGTGTGAACGGCGCTGTAAGCCGTGTTCACACTATTCAACCTTTTTCAAACTGCTTTTCTACTTTAAATAGGACAGAGCGGCCATGAGGCAGACAGGCAGAAAGTGACTGCTTTGGAGAAAAGTGCTGTGACGAACATCTTTTTACCCAGAGCGCGGCGAAATCTTCAATATTTCAGTGACAGTGACGGACCGAATCACACGGAAGAAATAAATGATGTTTGACAAAATGCAGGCCACCAACAACAGCGGTGTGAATGTGGAGGTTGGCGATGGAGCACAGCGGCTGCATTATGGAACTTTGTAAATGAGAGTTGTGGCTGCTACAGTTTACTGATACTGGCAGCGACTGCAGAGAGCCGCTGTGATAACAAACCCGCTTTTCATTATCAGCACAACATATAGCTGAGGCTGCAGTTTAACTATAAAAAGCCACCACACAATGAACACAGCCTGGGGTACAAAAAAAAAGTTTCTACGTGCAAGGACGAGAACACTGACTGGACATAAAAAGGAACAAATTGAAGACAAATATACGGCACAGATACAGATGGTCTCATTTTGACTGGGATTAATCAAGACGTGAACGCAGGAAGGTAACAAAACAGACTTTGAGCTGCATTATTTCATATTTTCATATCTGTGCAGTGTGAACGGGTTGCTCAAAGGGAGGAACACAGCACACAATCGGAGCTTTACAGTATGTTTGGAGCCGTACGTGTGATGTGAGCTGTTTTCTCCAAAACGAGTGGACGTTTCCATTACATGAATAATTTATAGTCATCACACAGGGAACAACGCATAGTGTGACAGCCCAGTTAATATTACGACCTGTCTACTGACTGTGTACATCTGCAATGATTTACCCGTGTGAGCCAAAGCAAAATGACTATTCATTAGTACCAGCCCTGTGTCACTGTTATTGCACCACCTGGTGGTTAGAATCTATTGGGACGGCTTTAAAGTAATGATCAAAGCTTTTCTCTTGTAGTCTTGCCTAACTTGTGACAGAGCAGGGCCATGCCGTTCAACTGTTCATCGTATTTCGTATTTTGACAATGTAGCTTTGCCTACCTGCACGTAAACACACATAATTCTAATGATTATGGTGTAACTGGGGCTCACTTTATCCATTTGTGCTCGGCTTTATGGAACGAAGAAATCAGCACCGTGCACAGGCAGACAAGAGTGTGACAGTGACAGCGGAAGGTTTGCCCGTTGTCAGACTGATATACTGTCTCTGTTATAATGTTTGTTTGTGTTTGTGAGAATTTGTGCAAAATATAGATAGCATAGGTGCTATTTTTTTTTTCACTCACAACACATGTAGTTTATTTTCCAATACTTGTATATGCCTGCTTTGTTGATGTACTTCTCCCACTTGCAGGACATATTGAAAACTGCTGTAACTAGGCATTTTAGTATACAAAAACTACCGCAAACTACAAATTCTGCATATACAAATTCAAAAAAGCAGCAAGTGAACCAAGCCTTTAAACGATGCTTTGGTCTGCTGCTTCTCCATGTCTCCTTGAGTGTGTGTGGTCTTGTGTGAGGTGAAGTTCTTGATGTACTGTTGCAGTTGGTCTCGCATGCTGCCTCTTGTTTGACATCGATTGGATTGTTTTCTTTTTGCTACCTCATCCCTCCATCCATATTCCAGTTGTCATGGCGAATGCTTTGATTTACCAACTAGTATTTATTCAGTTGTTTGTGTATTTAAAGGCATGACCTCCACACTTGTTTTCAACTTTTCTTGACGGCTTTGCTGCATTTTGTATTGTCATTGTCAGCCTGGACGTCACTTGTTTGTCCCCGATATACAACAGAGGAAAAATAATGAGAGTCAGACAATTACACTGCAGATACATGTCAGCGTTTAAAATATAAATAATGTCTTCTCTAAATGAACAATCAGTGATTATAGAAAGGCACAAGCGCTGAAATCAATTTTAAGACAGCAGGGAGCCATCGCATAGACTGATAATTAAACATTGATTGTATTCAAAATAACAAATAGGAGAAATAAAAACCCCATGGCTCCAGGAAAATGAAGGCTTTGCGGCTCTAAGAAGGAAGATGGAAAGACATTGTTTTCTTTGTATTTCATTTTTTTTAAATTCTTTATCTGTCAAGTGATTTTGTGCTTTAATGATGCAAGAAACAAAAACAAATGAACCTCCTCCATAGTTTGGTTTTGACATGAAATAGAAGCCAAAATCTTTACTTGAGATATAAAGGTGTACTTTTGTCAGTTTTAGTTTGTTTTTATGTGGTTTGTGTTGTTTAGTGTTGGTAGCCATATTTTTAAACTGTGATGATTGATGATGATGTTTGAAATTTGCACATTTGTTTGTGTGTGTGTGTGTGTTTTAGAACTGCCCGATTAGATGTTGTGCCTTGCAAAAACACTAACCTGGTCCCAACTCTGTAAAAATTGTGCGTATGATATTTGTTTGTTATTGTGTTTTTATTTTGCCCTGAAGCGAGCACCACTTTTGACAGTGGGTGTCACTGAAGGTCATCGCTTCCTACCATACACTTTGGTCACCACAAACAGTGAAAGCGAGAAAGGTTAAATGAGAAACAGTCCGGCTCAGCTTATCTCCATAGACTTTAACTGCAGTCACGGTCTCAAATGGCTGTGCAAGCCCCCAATGAAGAGGAAAAAAGGACGGCATCTCCCTTAATCTGGCAGGAAAAACCACTAATATATTACATAAGTGAGGATAAAACAGGAAGTAGTCTTAAGAAGGAATATAAGGCGATGGCAAATATCAGAAAATTCGAAAGGATGGAGCAGAAAAGCTATATATTAAAAACGTCTTTGATAAGGTCAAAGCACAGCTGTCACCATGACAACAAAGCCGCGTGTACCACGGACCTCCGTCATAGGAGAATCACCTGCAGATGCCGCAGGAAGGATGACTTTTGTTGTCGGAGAGTCATTAATCAATCAACAATTAAGCGAGTGAAAAAGTTTTCAGACAGCAGCATCAATTGGCCGACAGCTCGCTGACGTCGGGTTACCTCTGGTCTCCAACTCCATCTGATGCTTGGCTCCGCAGCACGGAGAACCGAGCTGCCGCAGTCGATATCCCAATTTCTATCCACTCTTTCATCCTGTTATCCCTCTCTTCCGCTGTGCCTTATTTTATTCCATCCAAGTCCAGGGGTCATGGGAAGGCTCCTCGGGGAGAGTCAGGGCCTAACGCGAGCAAGGGCACTGGAGGAGGATTTGAGCTTTTGGCCCCTTTCTCCTCTTTATCTGTCCTACTATCCGAGTAAGAACTTTGAGCCCCAACATCGTCAAGGGCATGGGAAAGGATTTGTCTCTTCCACTGTAGGTAACGTGGGCTTGGGAGACTAATGCACTTTTTCATTGGATTTCCCATTTTTGTTTAGCTTGATAAAGTGTTGCAGGTTCACCCAAACGGCACTAAGCTCCTGTACCCTGCGGCTCCTCTGCTGCAAATCAGCAGCGTCTTCCGTTATCATTCCTCCCTTTAATATTTAAAGTGGATCCATATATTCAGAATGCCCATCCTGTGACTGCTTCACGCTGTTTCACATTAGATTAATTAACATAAACGTAGTGGAGTGGAATTAAATTCAGACCTCTCACTTCACACAACACGCCTCCCGCCACACCGAACCAATCTGTTTACGTTGACAACGCGGCTCAGTCGAGGTCGGGGAGCGTCATCGTTTGGCCGAAGCAGAGCCGTAAAGTTGCTGGCCGGTGTGTGTGTGAGCCCACTGTGGAAATGTTCATGATCACATCTGGTTGCAGGACACTCCAGCTAAACTGTGCAATTCTGGGACTGTCAAAACGGCCAAAGGAATTTTTTTTCTTAGATGCAGCGTGGACAAGAAAAAGAAATGTGTATATAAAAAGAATACACAGATAGAAGTATTTGATGTACACGACAAGGCCAATTCTTTTGGGTGTCTTTTCTGCACACTATATTTATACGAGTTTGCGATCAGAAGATGAATATGAGACGCGAGGTCAGAGTTCCCGCTTTCATTTCCTGGTATTTACAGGTACATGTGTTTGCTAGTCTTTGTGAAATGACTCTGATGGATCTTCCATCTGTTCGGGTTCAACATGGCATGCTTTTCCCCCGTAGTCGGCTCTCTGGTCTTTGTGTTGGTTTACCCTTTTTTTACAGCAAATACAGTCATCACAGGTGCAACCCAACACTTAAACTGAGAGCAAACGTTCACAGATATTTATTGTTGAAAGATTCAGTCTAACAGGACACGCGTGGGTAACACCTGCCAGCCTGTCATGTTCCAATACTTTTGATCACTTGAAAAACTGGCTGGTCTGATACAAAAGGGACTCCGTTCTGTGTTGTTTAACACATCTACATGTGAATGCCAGGAAATAACGGCGGGAACTGTTCATCTTCTGATCTCAAACCCACGTATCTGTGCACAGAAAAAAAACAAATTTGTTTTTGCACGTGTTCTTACAAGATTATTAAAAGTGGCAAAGATGAAACGTTAGAGCTGACATTTTACTGTAGCTTCAGCATCTCTGTGGGCTTCATAAATATTTGTAGACATCAGCGTGCGAAAAGTCAAACGATTATCGCCACCCGCATAAAATCACCACGCAAGACTTTCATGGTCCACAGCGAAGCCACAATATGGCCGCGTTCTTTCTTTTCTGGTTTCTTTTCATTGTGTCATTGTGAGGTTGTGCCTCAGCAGTGTGCAGCATCAAAGTCTCCTCTTTGCCGCCGCGTGTGGAGTTCAAAGCTCTAAGATTCTGAGAATAAAGTCAAAATTCGAGCTTTTTTTTTTTCTCGGAATGCTTTTGTCTTTCTGTTTTTATTTGTTTTGTTCTTTTTAGGTGGCTCTAATCCTCTTCCGTACAAATAAGTTCAGACGCAGTGAGAAATTGTTTCCTGGAATGCACAAATTTCACCTCATACCCGAGTCGAACATGAACATGACCGGATGGCAGAACTTCAGCGTTCCGACCGTACCTCAGTCTTCCGACCGTACCTCAGCGTCCCGACCGTACCTCAGCGTCCCGACCGTACCTCAGCGTCCCGACCGTACCTCAGCGTCCCGACCGTACCTCAGCGTCCCGACCGTACCTCAGCGTTCCGACCGTACCTCAGCGTCCCGACCGTACCTCTAGGCTGCTAAACTAGCAAACACTCTCTGCTTGGATTTGAACCGTTTGTTGGTACCGCTTGCTTTTGTGTAAACTCTGTGTTCATTGTTCTGGGCAATATTTGGAAAGTATTTTGGCTTTGACTAACAAAACGCGCAAGACCAAGGATAGAAAGGATGAAAGGGTTTTAAAAAAGACTTAAGCCTACATAAAGGCACTAAATCCCAGCCAAAGATAACAAAGTTCACGTCTGTGGATGTTTGCGCCCAACGTCTCACTGCTCCTCCCCCAGGCTGTTAAAAATAGTGTTTTATATTTTGCTTTTGTGGGTTAGGGTTATCTTTCTCTCTCTCTGAGCCTCTGCCTGGAGAGACCACGTTCCTGCAGAGACAGGGGCCACCGACTGGAGTGGTTCTGGTCTTGACACTCAGATTGAAACAGATCTCTCCTGGGTTGTCACCACCTTGGCGTGGCTTTGGCAGAGGGAACTGTGCTCTGTTTCGTCTCAACTTTTTGTTCCGTCCTGTCCCTTCATTCTTTTCATTCCCGCTCGTCCGGACTCGATGTGCTGCTGGTTTCCGTGGAGGTGAACAGGTAGTTGCGGCTAACTGTGTTCACCTCGTGTCCCGGGTGTAGAATTACATCTGATTAAATTGTACCTGAAATGATTGCCGACAGGGCTCTGATTTCTCCACAGCTTTAAACAAAATTAAGGACTTTGTGCTTTGTCCTTTCCTCCATCTATCTCGATATCCCAGGAAGTGAAATTCTCCCCAGAATAAAGCATGGACCCTGACTTTGTTTTGTCTATCTCCTCCATCTGTTCTGAATGTAAATGAATGCACAAACTTAGTTTCTGTGTCGAGACCCAAACTTGTTTTATATGCGTCCCTCTCATGAGCCCCTAAAAGACAAGAGGACTAATATGTCTTAATGTTCCTAGGGTGCATCCAATTTAACCCAATTACAGACTGTAAAATTTTATGAGACTATGAAGAAGGGAATAGGGAAATAATTCACCCAGTGGCCTACATATTCCTGTCCTCCGTTTCCCACACATCCTTTTAGGGGCGGGCCAAAAATCCTAAAAATGATATCACAATATATCAGAAAAAAAGGTAACCATAATTCGCACAATATGATAAAAATGATCATGCTGTAAAATATTTGCGTGAAGCCCTTGCTTTTGTATCAACATGGACGTTATGATTCGACCCAGTCCTACATGTAAGTTCACTAAACTTTTTGTGCGAGTTCACAGAGCCGAATGAGTGGATGAGGCCCAAAAAAAAAACAGAATGAGAGTCTGCTGCCAAAGCTCGAGCTTCTCCTGAGAGACTGAAGACGAATGAAGGTGTGAAAATAACACGCACGACGATGATCCACATACTATTATCGTGCTTGTCCTTGTGAATACGTCGATGGCTTTAAGTCAAAATGAAAATAAATGAGCGTGCCTTCATTGGACTTGATGAAGTGTAATTCAAACTTAACTTTTAATGAAGTCACAAAACGTCAAATATCAGACAGAAACCGAGACAGAAAACTTAGACCTACTTCCTACACGCTCGTAAAAGTTTACAGTCTTGCAGCATAGTTTATTCGACCAGGTTCCCTGGGAGCAGCCAGATGGAGGTGCACGGTGTGGGATGGCAAACCAGCACCTAATTAGCTCCAAAAAACCAGACTAAGCCCGCCCCTAGCTGTTTTTTGATGTAAAAAGTTGGGGAAAGCATTATTAAAGTAATTGGAAATCATTAAAATTGTGAACAAGTCACATTCTCTTTGAACTGTGCCTTTGGGAGAAGCTTGTCACCACGGCTACACATTCTCAGTATGAATAACACTTGACTGGCACGATGGTTCGGAACAACGGCTCTTTTACAGTCGAGGCACAAGTTGATGGAGGAATCGATTTCAAGCCGTGTGGAAAAAGACTTTGTTGTCTTTGTTTTCATCCCTTTTTGTTTTGTTCTCGCAGCTGTTATTATCACGGAGTAATATTTCGTCTCAAGCCATTGTAATGCTATTTAATCCGGAGTTTTCAATTCTTCTAAAACTCCTCTGATCTTAATTGGCAATAGATGTATGAATTCACCACTCATCCAATAAATTGCTAACTTTTCCAATAGATATAACGTTATCGCTGAGCTCATCAAAGAAACCCACGGATGAGTGCCTTATAGTAACTGTCTGGATTGTGTTATTCTTTTTCCTTAGTATAACAAGGACAATCAGTCCAGCCTGGCTCTGTTCTGTCTCTTATTGATCAGACACACAGGGAAATCATTGAGAACAGAGGCAGAGAGGCGAGACAAGCCAAATAACAAGCCAGCACGGCTATGGGAACGATCCATAATCTACCCCAATTTTTGGAGTGCTTTTTTTCTGTGTGGAATGAATTTGTGATCTTTAAGGTGTGGTAGATTCTGACAGTCAGTCAGAACCCAGAGCTTTACATGCACGCAATAAATGACGGAATTAATAGGATTCCGCCTTTTGAGCAATATGCATAAGCCGTTGCATTATGTATTATGATGCTTGCATACCTTGGTAAATTAATTAATCACATAATCTGTTAATCTGAGACAGTACGGTGCCCTGCGGTATTTTGCGCTTATTATTTAATGAATTTTGTTTGTTTTGCACGAGGGTTTATACGAGGTAAGACAGGATTTTTTTTTGCTTATTAATTGGTTTAAGTAATTGCATGGGAGTTTTTTTGTTGGTATTTTGTTTGTTGTTAGCTATTTGAATGACGTTAACCATGCACACTTGCATTGAGAGGAACCACTGATGTAGTGTTGTCTCTCTCTCTCTCTCTCTCTCTCTCTCTCTCACCCATTTAAACTGGCAGCCAAATGAATGCGGCACCAGATCACAGTTCACAACAAAGTAGTTCCTCGGTTTAGGGAGCCTAAGGCTGTAAAAGGTCGCCCATTTTTCCACTTCTGTGTACTTCCACAGCCTTCAAAGATTTGTTAAAATACGTAACAGTGGGAAATGAATTGACAATCAAGCACAATAGACAAATATTTCTGTTTCACTGAAAAGATTTGGGGTAAATTTGGCACTTTATTAAGAAATTTTGAAAAAATAAATTCCACTAAGCTCTAATATTTTAAGATGTGGTATTTTTTATTTCTATTTTATACAGATTTACTCAGGTATCTTTGAAAAGATTTGAAATGAAGCTGCATCAAGGTCGGAGTGGTCTGTTCAGAGGGCAGCTGTAATCATGTTGTCTGCATCCTTTCACGGATACGTGAGCCTAGTGAAGTTCTAGTGACTAGGAACAGGTTGATGGGTCAGACTTAGACCATCTATCAGACTTAAAGCTGCAGCAAATTCAAGTATTTGTCTATTATTCAGAATCATCCATACCCAGTGTGCACAGTGATGCTGCAGAAAAGGAGAGTAGGATTGGACAAAAGTGATTTTTTTGTACGCTAGACGGACAGAAACACATCAAAACAGATCTGTACACGACAACAGGAACTTTGACACGTCTAATATGTGTCCCCTTTAAGAGTTAAGAGCCGGGATGTTTCCTCAACAAATGATTCACGTAGCTGCTCTGTCATTGTTGGTCTTTGCTGATTGTTGTTTGTCTTTTTTGATTATTGTTTATCAGCTGCTGTAAACACCTTCAGGGGAAATGTATGAAAATAATAACACAAGGTAAATATTGAGGTGTCTCCCATATTGCCATATGGTCCACTTTGTGCATATGAGTGTTCAGGAGGAAGCGTGTGTGTGTGTGTGTCTGTGTTGCAAAGGCACGTCCGACTCATATTGTCCTGTGTGGATAAAGACATTTTACAAATGGCTAGAGGCCGACACGGTCGAATCACAGCAGATAAATAACATAAGAAAACACCAAACTGGCACATTGCTGCATAACAAACACACACACAAACATTGTTCATGTGTACACGGACATGTTTCTAATTCAAACATGGAAAAGGCAATGTTGAATCGAATAGTATTATTTGAACATAGACGATTGGAATCAGTTGCAAACATCCAGACACACTGTGTCAAGTTTTGGTATTGTTAATCAGAAAGGTAATATTTCCTATTGTTATTTACTCACAAACAAAATTGGCAACTGCAAGCTGACTGGCTGTTACGTGGGAGGAATCGTTGTGCCAAGGTGGCGTGGGGCCCCTCAAGAGTGCGAGCCAAAATATCTTCTGTGGTCCTCAAGGTTCATATTCGTTCATGACTCTGTGGTTTTAATCCACGGTGCTGGAATTATATATTATTCATATACCGTATAATGCACTGCATGTATATTCTCATAACAGTTGGTAAAACTATGACTATATTACTCTATATTCAACTAAATTTGTGAAGATTGCTATTTTTTAGTTGAGCGGGTTCGGGTTTTTGAAGTAAATGAAACATTTGGAAAGAAGGTGTGTATAGACAGAAGCAAAAAGGAGCAGTGA
>OMNV01020864.1:0-20764 GCA_900303265.1 Brotula barbata | reverse complement strand
TCATTACCATCAGTGTAACCATCATGACTACCATTGTAACTGTCATTGTTACCATCATTACCATCAGTGTAACCATCATGACTACCATCGTAACTGTCATTGTTATTACCATCAGTTTAACCATCATAACTACCATCATAACTGTCATTGTTACCATCATTACCATAATTGTAACCATTATGACTACCATCGTAACAGTCATTGTTATTACCAGCAGTGTAATCATCATGACTATCATCATAACTGTTATTGTTACCATCATTAGCATCAGTGTAACCATCATGACTACCATCATCACTGTCATTGTTGCCATCATTACCATCAGTGTAACCATCATGACTACCATCGTAACTGTCATTGTTGCCATCAGTGTTACATCATGACTACCATCGTAACTGTTATTGTTACCATCATTACCATCAGTGTAACCATCATCACTACCATCATAACTGTCATTGTTACCATCATTACCATCAGTGTAACCATCATGACTACCATTGTAACTGTTATTGTTTCCATCAGTGTTACCATCATGACTACCATAACTGTCATTGTTACCATCATTACCATCACTGTAACCATCATGACTACCATCGTAACTGTCATTGTTACCATCATTACCATCATCTTTACCAACATTACTGTCATTGTTATTGTCCTTACTATCATTTCACTAACCAGTGCTGTCATTATATATTATAATATTGTCATTTTTACCAATATTGCTGTAATAATAATTATTGTCACTGTTATTTTTACCATCATTATCACCTTTGCGTCCAACATTACAGTCAATGTTACTGAACTTGTTACGTCATAACCATCATTACTGTTGTTGTTGTTTTTTATCGGTGTTTATTTATTTTCTGTCCCTGTGGTGACTTCATTGTTTCCAGCCGAAACAGCGCCCCCTAACTTTATTCAGAGACTCCAGAGCTCCTCAGTACGCCAGGGCAGCCAGGTGCGTCTGGACGTGCGTGTCACAGGAAAACCACTTCCTGTGGTGAAGTTCTTCAGGGAGGGGGCAGAGATCCAGAGCTCGGCAGACTTCAGGATCCTCCAACAGGATGACCTCTACAGTCTGCTGATCGCCGAGGCCTTCCCAGAGGATTCTGGGACGTATTCTGTCACCGCCACTAACAGCAGCGGACGAGCCACGTCCACCGCTGAGCTGCTGGTTCAGGGTGAGGAGACACGTACACACAGATTCACACCTGCACCGACAGATATACACACACTCACACACAAACCCATTCATTCCTACTGTCCCTTGTTTATTTCCTCTGTTTATTTGTTTGTTTGTATGGCAGGTGAAGAAGCTGTACCTGCTAAGAAAACCAAAACTGTGGTATCACAGATGACGAGCGGTCAGACTCATGTGCACAGAGTGAGAAAACCTTTACCGTAACAAAATGTGACAAAAACATCCAGACAATATCACCGACGTGTGTAACATACTTTTTGACATCATGACATTTTTAAAATCGTCCAATCAGAAGGTGGAGACGGGCTTCCAGGCCTCCGCCATGATGGAGACGCACATCGAAGGCGGCATGATGACTCAACATATGATGACACAGCATAAAACACCCCCTCGGGTCCCACCCAAACCCACCTCCAAGTCGCCGCCGTCTCTTGTCTCCAAGGTGACGGGTGGGCGGCAACAGTCCCCGTCACCTGTCAGACACGTCAAGGGGCCGACGCCTGTCATGCCTGCCAGGTAGGAGCACGATAGTGACCCGTTAAAAGTCACAGAGACACTTCATCGCGAAAAGACGTGGTTTCCATAGTTACCATACACTGTGTGTCACCCCGTGCAGGCCCGTGTCTCCCTCCTCCAAACTGTACGTGTCCCCCGTCAGACCTGTCAAGTCTCCAATCCTGTCCAGGAAACAGGTGAAGACATCATCACCATTCTCATCATCTCATCAGTATCAGTACGTCATCTTCACCATCTCCATGCTCTCCTCCCGTAGGTGTCCTCTTCCCCAGAGGTCCTCCCCCCCTGGAAGCAGGGCGGCTACATGTCCGAGTCCAGCTACACCACCATGACCACCACCACCGGTGTGTTTGGAATGACCGGGGTGACCGGCGTCAGCGGGGCCTCCCAAATACAGATGGAGCGTCAGTGGGAGCAGCAGGTCTCTGGTGGTAGACAGGTGAGACAGGAGGTGGGGGAGGGGCACAGGTACTAACGCTGATAACTGTCAATCATCAGTTTTACAAAATAATCAGCGAAGGGGCGCCACAGCAGAGTGGGTCCATCCCCTCTCTGCCAGGTGTCTCGCTACTGAGCCATCGCAATAAAGAATACAATAATAAAAATTAAAATGAATAAATAATCAGACAGATGTTTCAAACACATCCTGTTTAATACATTTCTTGAAAATATGAACAGTCATACCGAAGTCTTCTGATTTAAAACTTACTGCACAGGAACAAATCAGGACTAGAAGAAACAAATGTCTGCTCCTGTCTGAGGATCATGTAGACCACCGGGTCTGTCTGAGGATCATGTAGACCACCGGGTCTGTCTGAGGATCGTGTAGACCACCGGGTCTGTCTGAGGATCATGTAGACCACCGGCTCTGTCTGAAGATCATGTAGACCACCGGGTCTGTCTGAAGATCATGTAGACCACCGGGTCTGTCTGAAGATCATGTAGACCACCGGGTCTGTCTGAAGATCATGTAGACCACCGGCTCTGTCTGAAGATCATGTAGACCACCGGGTCTGTCTGAGGATCATGTAGACCACCGGGTCTGTCTGAAGATCATGTAGACCACCGGGTCTTCCTGAGACCATCCCTCTGCTTACTCCGCACTTCTTTCACTTTTTTTTTTTGCCATCTTCAAACGTTACATTATGCTCGTTTGTTTACGCCGTGTTTGTTTGTTAATCTCTTTAAACACTTTTACCTCAACCAATCTCACACACACGCCCACAGAAAATTACAGACACGCACATAGTCATAGACATCTATATGGATACCCACATACACACACAAGCCCTAGCAACTGTCCCATAACCATGTTATTGCCCAGAACGCCATAGCAGCTGCCCTAGCAACCACTTCAGCATCATAGCAACAGCGCTAACAGCCATGTCAAACACCGCAGCAAACAACCCAGTAACCATTTAAAACACAATAGCAACCACCCTTTGTTCCCCTATACACTACAGCAACTGTCCTAGCAACCACTGCAGCCATAGCACAACTGCCCTAGCAACCACCCAAAAACAGAAAATAGAAAATACCCCAATAACGATACATTACTACAACCACACTATGGGGAGTAACTCACAAACCACTTAAAACATCATAGTAACCAACCCATACAACATAGCATCAACCTTATCAATCAACCTCCTGAAACACCATAGCAACTGTCCTAGCAACCGTAGAGAAAACACACAGGCCACCATGTCAACCAAGTCCAAGTCCTTGGCGAGCAGCACACACACATTACAATTCTTCCTCTTTCGTCACTTTTCAACCCAAAGATTTCATCACAACACTGAAACATTTTGGGTGCTGCAGGTTGTAGTTAGTTTTTGGGGTCTCATCCTTGACTTCGTGTCAGGGATGAGCTGATGTGATTGATGTGCTGCTTGACGTGCTGCTCGTTGTGTCTCCAGGCTGAGGGCGGGAAAAAGGCAGGCGCGGTGGCCACCGTGGTCGCTGCTGTTGACCTCGCTCGTGTCCGTGAGCCTCTAACTGTAGATGGCGCTACGGCTGAGGAAGAGGAAGATTCTGTGGAGGTGGAACTAAGGCAACAGGCCACCATGACTGCTGCAGAGACCCAGCTTGTGGAGAAAACCGAACCACCGGCTGCTCCGGCTTCAGTCACAGAGCAGACAGTCGAGATCTCTGAGCTCTCACGGGTCTCACAGATTTCACAAGTCTCACAAGTCTCCCAGGTCTCTCAGATCTCCCAGGTCTCTGAGGTCTCCCAGGTCTCTGAGGTCTCCCAGGTTTCTGAGGTCTCCCAGGTTTCCCAGGGCCCTCAGACCCCTCAGGTCTCCCAGGTTGGACTTGAGTGAATTCATACTGAGACATTATGATGTCATAATGGTAACCTGGTCTTTCTTTCTTTAACCGCTCTACCGTAAACTTTGTTGGTTACTCCAGATCCAGAGAACAGAACTCTCCTCCCTCTTGGACTCTGGCCCCACGACCCCTATTCCACATTTTACAGTTTCTAAAGTTTCAGTCCCCAAACCTGAACCGAGTCGTGAGGTAAGGCGAGGAGCCGCCATCATCGTCAAACCCTCATGTCATCTTTAACTCACACCATCTTAACACGCACACACTGTTTGATGTGGTGTGCTGCACCTTAAAACCCTCATCAGTTACTCGGTTCTTTGTTTCATCCTCCCAGAGGGTTGACTGGTGTCAAAGTTCACTGATGGTCGATAAGTTCTGAGATTTAGGTCAGGAAGGTCATTTATCGGTGAGATTTGCGTTGACTTGCACGTCGTCATCCACCAACAAGTGTCACATCTCAAATAGTCCGGAGTGTGAAGAAACCGTGAAATTGTGTTCAGCCTCGTTTTGCTTTTCCAGAAAATGTAACATTTCCTCGTTTGCTTCTTCGCCGCTTTCTGTTGTTTCAACCCTGTAGGCTCAGAACTTATCAATCATCCCTCCTTGGTCAGAGGATATCATCAGTCAGCCCTTTTTTTTCCCTTTGCTCATTGGTTTCAGTCCCGTTTTGAGTCCAAGGCGTTTAAAGTTGATCTTTTGATTCGGTCAGGTTTCCATCGCCGCCTCGGCCGTCAGCGCTTTGCGCAAAGAGCTTTCCTCGCCCTCCACTCCCCGAAGAGTCATCACACCTGTCAAACTGCCCAGTCCGTCACCCAGGGCAGCCACAGAGGTGCGAGTGACACCTGAGCCACTCCCACCGCCATTTCGAGACGTCAGATACGAAACCCAGTTACAGGTGGGCGGGGCTTACACGACAAGTGAGGAGGAGTTTGAGGACTGGGAGCCTCAGGTGGGTACTCTGGCTCCACCCAGCACTTCCCCAACTTAACCCTGTGTGGACTGTCACCTGCGTGCCCATTGGCTAAACCCCCCCCACCACCATAACGCCTCAGCCAATCAGGGGCTGCACTCATGAAGAATCTTCCTCTGCTTCCTCTTCTTCCTCTTCTTCCTGTCGTCATCACTTCACGTCCACCGCAATGGATGTTATCTGTGCTAACCATCACCTCCTTCTCCTCATCGATCCCCACGCTGACAGTGAAACCCCTCCCTCCTGTTCTTTCCTTCTTTAACCTTTGTTTCCTTCTCCCAGGAGGTGGCAGCAGTGCCGTCACAGGCCCAGGAGGCGGTCGTTCCCCCAACTCTGATCGCCGTGAGTTTTTTTTCTTTGTACTTCCTGTTTACGTCGCACTAAGTTGCAGTCGCACTCACAGTCACTCTGTTTTTACATTCAGGGCCTGAAGAACCTGACAGTTACTGAGGGTGAGTCGGTGACCCTGGAGTGCCAGATCAGCGGTCACCCTGTGCCCAACATCATGTGGTTCAGAGAGGACTACAAGATCGAGAGCTCCATCGACTTCCAGATCACCTACGTAAACGGATTTGCCCGCATGGCGATCCGCGAAGCCTTTGCCGAGGACAGCGGCCGCTTCACTTGCACCGCCACCAACGAGGCCGGAACGATCAGCACTTCCTGCTTCCTGCTCGTCAAAGGTAAGAGTGACCCGAGTCCCCGCAGTCACCACCTATCGTTAATCAATACTGGTACTAAAATCCATCAAACCAGTTCAGAAGCTATAGGGCGGCGTGGCTTAGGTGGTAGGGTGGTCGCCTAGCGATCAAAAGGTTGCCGGTTCGACCCTCCCGCCTGTCCATGTCCTAACCCTGAATTGCTCCAGACCAGCAAGTGGGCCTTGCATGGTTAGCTCGACAGTCGGTGTGTGAATGAGTGTATGAATGGGTGAATGAGAAGCAAACATGGTACAGCGCATTGGATAAAAGTGAGATATAAATGTGGTCCATCCATTCGGGCAAAAAGTCCATCAATAATCAAAAAAGACCAAACCGGATTCATCGTACGATGTCGGACCTCCTGAGTACCTCACAGCATGATCTGGATCTTAGGGAACATTTGAACGTGGACTTTTAGTTCCACACTGATGTCACGCTTTAAATGTTGGTTAATGCTTTAATTTTCATTCATCACAACTTAAATTTCTCTTTCAGTGTCGGAGGAAATTGAGAGCAGAGAGGAAACTGTTGCTGTCACCGGACTCGGAATGACACAGGAGAAAATGTGAGTTACAAATTATGAGTTGAACGTGTGGAAACAAAGACGAGAGTGGGCAGCGTTTGTCCTAAAACTTTCAAACGGTCCTCAGCGTTACCGTGGAGACAAAGGAACAGACGATGACGACGGTGAGCAGCGGTGAGGGCACCGCCCCGTTCTTCATCAGGAAACTCAGCGCACAGAAGCTGGACGAGGGAGGAAGCGTGGTGTTCGACTGCCAGATCGGAGGAAACCCCAAACCGCGCATCATCTGGAAGAAGAGCGGGGTGCCGCTCACCACCGGATACAGGTACCAGACCCAGCACCTTCTCCGAGCCGGGAGGTGGAGATGTTACGACGGGGCTCAGAGTTTGGCACCTGCTGTGATTGGATGCATACCGGATGAAAAGTTAGCATACTCGGAGCGCCACCTGACTAACTTTGGGTTTTATCTGTCCTCAGATATAAAGTGTCTTATAAGAAGGAGACCGGCGAGTGTCGGCTGGAGATCTCCATGACGTTTGCTGACGATGCAGGAGAATACGCCGTCTTCGCCAAGAACCAGCACGGAGAAGTTTCGGCATCGGCCAGTCTGCTGGAGGAAGGTATGCGCTCGACCGTCTGACTTTTAATTAAACTGACCTAGACTAAAACACGATAGTCTCCCGTGAGCGGTGACTGATAAGCTCTGAGCCTTTACATAATACAGAAGAAGAATAACTCGGTTTGGTTCACTGTTTGGTTCACAAAATTTGCACGTTTATTTGCAGAACAATACGAGACATACATGAAGCAACAGGACGCGATGTTTAAAACCGAAGTAACGACCACGGTGGTGTCCGAGCCCACTGTGGTCGTGACTCAGTATGAGCAGGAGCAGAGGAGGGTGACGACCCCCATGAGCTTTGTTTCTGAAACGGTAAGTGTTCCTTAAAAGACACATGAATGCTGTTTGTTATTGTGTTTTTCAGCTCGTTAGCTTCAAATATGACACTGTTGATGTTTTCTTCAGGAATTCCTGATCTCAGCCTTCGAGGAGCGGATCATCCAGGAAATCGAGCTGCGGATCATGAGGATCACGTACAGAGAACTCGTGACTGAGGATGGAGAGATGATGGTGACTGTCGCCGAAGAGCTCGCTGTCCAGCCCGCCTTCGACACACCCGTCAAAAACTACAGGATCGTGGAGGGAATGGGCGTAACCTTCCACTGCAAAATGTCTGGAACGCCACTTCCTAAGGTACGGAGCTATAATTTCAAGTCACAGCCATGGAATCAGTGAAAAAGTTGTATGATTTGATAGAAATCTATGATTGCATGTAGTATCTCGCTCAAGTCCAAGTTCTTTCTTGGTTCAGATTACCTGGTACAAAGACGGCCAGCGGATCGTTGCCGGTGGCCGATTCCAGATGGAGGTCCTTCAGGATGGACGGGCCAGCCTGCGTCTGGCTGTGGTCCAGCCAGAGGACGAGGGCGTCTACACCGCCTTCGCCAGCAACATGCAAGGAAACTCTGTCAGCTCTGGGAAACTCTATGTGGAACCGTCCGGAACCATAACACCTCAGAGATACACACCACAGCCCGCGCTGCACAGGATCAGGTACGCCTACCAACTCAACCCTTTCCTGTGGTTTTGACTCTGATTCAGAAAGGTTAACAGTAAAAAATAACCTACGGAATCATTTTAGGTCCACATCTCCGCGCTCTCTGAGCCGGTCTCCTGGACGCTCATCCAGCCGTTCACCTGGACGTTCTCCGGCCCGCCGTCTGGACGACACAGACGAGGCCCAGCTGGAGAGACTTTACAAACCGGTCTTTGTCTTGAAACCTTCATCCATCAAATGCGCTGAGGGTCAAACTGCACGATTTGACCTGAAGGTAGTCGGCAGGCCGATGCCCGACACCTACTGGTTCCACAATGGTGAGAGTCCAAGTCCATTACTTCCTGTTTGTGTTCGGCATATCATTCTTACATCCAATGGAATTTATTTAGTGTTACTCAAATGTCTATGAATTTGAATATTGAAAGAGGTAAATATATATAATCAAAGAAAATATATTTTTCTTTGATTATATTAGATTTTCCTACTGGCCTCATAGAAGTATGAAGGTGGCATCAAACCAGTGGAACCTTCATAGAAACTTTTGTTCTTTTCTCAGGACAACAAGTTGTGAACGATTATACCCACAAGATCGTAATCAAAGAGGACGGAACTCAGTCTCTGATCATCGTCCCCGCCATGCCAAAGGACTCCGGAGAGTGGACCGTGGTGGCTCAGAACCGGGCCGGGAGAACGTCCGTGGCCGTGACGCTCGATGTCGATGGTAAGACATTTTATATCCAGGACTTAAAACACGCACTCAGACAAGATACTACGGAGCAAAAAGGGATATGCTATATAAAGAGGCTACATAAAGAGGCTACATAAAGAGGCTGTATAAAGAGGCTACATAAAGAGGCTACATAACTATTGGAGACTTTAGCAAAACACTCACAAGTAAAGGAATAAAGGAACGACAAAATTTTCATCAGTGTTGTAAACATTTTATTACTACGTTGTCTGTGCTGTGATGGACATTTTCAGGTTTCTCTATTATTCTTTTTGTGTTATATTGTTCTGATCTCATATTTCTGTGTCCACAGCTCGAGAAAGTGTGGCTCGGCCTCAGTTTGTGGAGAAGCTGAAGAATATCACAGTGAAACAGGGAACCCTGGTGGAGCTGGCCGTCAAGGCCATCGGAAACCCCGTTCCTGACATCGTCTGGCTAAAGAACAGCGACATCGTCACCCCGCAGAAACACCCACATATCAGGTACATGGTTCTTTAGCAGGACGGCTTGTGGTTGCCTGAAAGTCCTGAAATTCCACGGCAGGATTCGAGGTTAAAGTGGACACACAAACGTATCCTGCTCTCTGCTTTGTGTTGGTGTTTCAGTTATTCCATGTATTCAATCGCTGACCAACATTTCTGATTGTTTTCTTGTAGGATTGATGGCACAAAAGGAGAAGCCAAATTCCAGATTGCTTCAGCCTCCGGCACAGACAACGCCTGGTACACCGCCACAGCCATCAACAAGGCCGGCAGGGACACCACTCGCTGCAGGGTTAATGTGGAAGTGGACTTTGCTGCGCCTCAAGCCGAGAGGAGGCTGATCATACCCAGAGGAACCTACAAAGCCAAAGAGATCGCTGCTCCCGAGCTGGAGCCGTTGCACATGCGCTACGGGCAGGAGCAGTGGGAGGACGGTGATCTTTACGACAAGGAGAAGCAGCAGAAACCAATGTTCAAGAAGAAACTTACCTCAATTCGGATGAAGAGGTTTGGACCTTCTCACTTCGAGTGCAGACTGACCCCAATTGGAGATCCCACCATGGTCGTAGAATGGCTGCACGACGGCAAGCCCCTGGCAGCCGCAAACAGGCTGCGTATGGTCAATGAATTTGGATACTGTAGCCTGGACTATGAAGTCGCATATGCCAGAGACAGCGGGGTCGTCACCTGCAGAGCCACTAACAAATACGGAGTGGACCAGACTTCGGCCACCTTGATTGTAAAAGACGAGAAGGGCCTTGTTGAGGAATCACAGCTTCCCGAAGGCATGAAGGGGTACAGGATTGATGAGATTGAACGCATGGCTCATGAGGGAGGTCCTGCTGGGCTCACAGAAGAAACTGAAAAGACAAAACCTGATATTGTTCTACCTCCTGAACCAACCCGAGTGCTGGAAGGTGACATCGCCCGATTCCGCTGCAGAGTGACAGGTTATCCCACACCAAAGGTTGACTGGTATCTCAATGGACAACTGATCCGCAAAAGCAAAAGGTACAGACTTCGGTATGATGGTATTTACTACCTGGAAGTTGTTGACATCAAAACATACGATTCAGGAGAGGTTCGGGTGGTTGCAGATAATCCTTTGGGTACTGTGGAGCACACAGTCAAGCTGGAGGTCCAACAGAGAGAAGACTTTAGGTCTGTCTTGCGTCGTGCTCCAGAACCCAAAGCTGCAGAGTCAGCGCAAGAATCCGGCAGAGTCGGATTTGATGTAGTGAAAACAGACAGGCCTAGTGAGGCTGCACAGGACAGAGAAGTTGTTAAGCTGAGGAAGACCCAGAGGATCGTTCATGAGAAAACTTCTGAGGAGTCTGACGAGCTGAAGAGCAAGTTCAAGCGCAGGACCGAGGAAGGTTTCTACGAATCCATCTCTGCCGTAGAATCCAAGGCTCGTAAGAGGGATGATTCATATGAGGACTTACTGAAGAAGACTAAAGATGAGCTGCTTCATCACTTAAAGGAGAAAGAGGAGGCAGAGAGGAGGAGGTTGGAGGAACAGGGCACAGTGACCATCCCCACCATCAAACCAGAAAGAATTGAGCTGTCCCCCAGCATGGAGGCTCCCAAGATCCTTGAACGTATCCAAAGCAAGACAGTTTCTCCGATGGATGAGGTTCGTTTCAGGGTCAGGGTCGTCGGCAGACCAGAACCTGAATGCCAGTGGTTTAAGAATGGAATCCAAATTGAGAAGACCGAGCGGGTTTACTGGTTCTGGCCGGAGGATCACGTATGCGAGTTGGTGATCCGAGACGTCACAGCAGAGGACTCGGCTAGCATCATGGTCAAAGCCATGAACGTGGCGGGAGAGTCCTCCAGTCACGCTTTCCTGCTTGTCCAAGGTAACGCCACTTCATACCCTCCTAGTCTCACCTCAACTTTGTTTACGATTAGTCAAAAATCATCTCACTTTAAAAGCTGAGAGTGAAACTTTTTTGTAACGTGTCACATTGAACTCAACATATTGGTCCCAACACACCCATATGATGCTCTAAGAGACAGGACTGGTATGACGATCAGTCTACCTGTGATACCGTCTGTTAACTATTCATTTGGGGTTTATTGGCTTAATATTATGCTAATATGCAAGCTAGCGAAGTAGCTTTGTGTCATTTTGAAAGAATGCATAGACTAACAGTCGGTACATAGGTCCAATTAACTGACACAACAGTACCATAAACTGAACTGGATGGACCTAAGGGTTGTTATGGTTCAACCCACCCCGAAGTCCACTGTCTGTTTAGTTGACGGTCTTTGGTTGGGATGGACTTTGAAAAATGTCAACATATCCTGATTCTGTTGTCAGCCGTCAAAATTCCTCTGAGGGATTAATTGTCTTATGTTGAATGCAAGCAAAAGAAGTGAATGTAGCCCAAAAATAGATAGATAAAAATACAATAATGATAAAATAAATAGGGTCAATGAATGAATTAATGATTCAAATTTTCTGTCTTTGCTGTAAAAGCAGTGAAATTAAGCATCAATTAATCGTTATCTTCCGATTTTAGCCAAAACAGCCGTGAGCTTCACTCAGAACCTGGAGGACGTCAGTGCCAATGAAAAAGACACCATGGTCACCTTTGAGTGCGAGACCAACGAGCCATTTGTGAAGGTCCGCTGGCTGAAGAACGGCATGGAGGTCTTCTCTGGAGACAAGTACAGGATGCACTCGGACAGGAAGGTCCACTTCCTGTCTGTGCTGGTCATTCAAATGAAGGACGACGCCGAGTACACGTGCATGGTGGTCGACGACGACAGCATCCAAACCAGCGCCAGGCTCCACGTAGAAGGTGGTTTTTACATCTCAGTCGCTGTCCTCGTCCAGCTGTCCTCGGTTCCTTTGGGTCTCTGCTGGTTGTAATTGTTTTCTGTGTGTTCCTGGTTCTGCTGCAGGTGCGGCTCTTGAGTTGGTCAAACAGCTGGAGAGTATCGAGGTTCCCGAGACGTTCACTGGGGAGTTTGAGCTGGAACTGTCCCGAGAGGACTCAGAAGGCTCCTGGTATTTTGGGGACAAGGCACTGTCCCCCGGCAGTAAATATGTTATGTCGTCCCGCCGAGGACGCCACACCCTGTCTGTGAAAGACGTCCGCAAGGAGGACCAGGGCAAGTACACCTTTGTCTGTGGACACCTGAAGAGCAGCGCCTCCCTGAAGATGAAAAGTAAGGATCTTTATCGGTGTTATTCATGGTTCCTTGTTCCCTGTGGGACTCTGATTGATAAATTATGACAGATAAAAAACTTTAGTCAATGCTTAGACAAGGTAGCGAGGAATGTAGTAATCAGGACGGAACTACAGGAAGATGAATATTTGTGATTTAAGGGATTAAGAACATTTAAGATGGTTAAAATCTGAAGTTTAGACTTTAATACTCAGACAAATTTGTAACTTGTTGATGTCATGAAGAGATAAAATCCTTAAAGAATGCGGCTGTTGGTTCTCGGCTGTTCTTACATATTATATTTAGAAGCATATTTGCCTTTACAGGATTACAGAATGAGGGATAAGACAGATGAGGTCCAAGTGTTTTAAGACAGTTTAAGACTTAATCTCTGCTCTTTCAGTCCGTCCCGTGACCCTCATGCAGCCTCTGAGCGACCTGACCGTCTGCGAGGGCGACATCGCCCAGCTGGAGGTCCGCTTCTCTCAGGAGAACGTGGAGGGAACCTGGATGAAGAGCGGCCAAGCCGTCTCCGCCTCCGAGCGAGTCCACATCGTCATCGACAAACAGATCCACAAGCTGCTGCTGGAGAACGTCAGCAGGGAGGACGCTGCGTCCTACTCCTTCGTGGTCCCCGTACAGGACATCTCCACATCCTGCAAACTAAGTGTTCAAAGTACGGAACCTTTGCTTACGTTAGAAACTCGTAGAAACTTTAGAACTTTCACTTTATCGGAGTGGAGGAGTTGTTTAACTGGAACTATGGATGAAAGACAGATCCAAGACTGAAGGGATGTTGGAGCTCGGTGGAGATATGAACTCTGCTCTCCTCAGTTTGATTTCCTGTTTGATAAACGTTCTTTGGTCTTTCGCAGCCATCGACTTTGTGGTTCCCCTGAAGGACGTCTCCTCGGTGGAAGGAACCAAAGCGGTCTTGGAGGCTAAAATCTCGGCCCAGGATGTCGGCTCCGTGAAATGGTTCCACAATGACAAGCCGGTGACTCCGGACGACCGAGTCCAGGTGGTCCCCAAGGGAACCAAGCAGCGCCTGGTGTTCAGCCGCACCTTCGCCTCTGACAGAGGGCGCTACAAGCTGATGGTGGGAAAGGTGGAGAGCAGCTGTAACCTGTCTGTGGAGGGTAAGGACGCTTTTATTTAGACGTCTTCTACATTCACACCCAGAAGACCCTTTCAAAATAAAACAGAACCTCCATGATTTTATAGTGAGATGATGAAGCTTTTAAAGGAATTTGGATCCGTTTGATGGAACTCTTAAAGGAACAGCATTTTGATTACCGTCAACTTCCGTCTCTCCTTTTATATAGATTTACCCAGAATGCATCCTGATATATTTTGTATTGATGAAAACTTTGGGCTTCTTACGGCAGAAAGACTCATTGTTGAGTTTCAGACTTTAAGAGGTTAAAGGGTGAAAACATATTTTTAAATATGAGCAAAGCATTGATCTTTGATGTTGTGGTCTACAGAGGTCCGCATCGTGAAGCATATGGAGGACAAAGTGTGCTCCGAGTCACAGAACGTCACCTTCAACGTGGAGGTCTCTCACCCCAACATCGATCCCTTCTGGACCCTCAGGAACCAGCAGCTCAAAGCCGGACCCAAATACAAGCTGATGTCCAAAGGGACAGCCCACTCGCTGACCGTCCTCGACACCATGAAGGACGAGGAGGGACAGTACGTCTTCCACGCCGGAGAGAAGACGTCCAGCGCCAAGCTCACCGTCTCTGGTAGATCCACCACTTCACTCCTCCTCTTCCTCATGACCACATGACCCGCAAACTGGAGAACGGACACAAAGTTCACCTCACACATCAAAATTTGCAAAATGTGAACTAATCAAAATCACATCCTGGAACCAAAAACACGGACTTCAGGTGGCTCCGTGTCTCTGTGGACAATCTGAATCCGACCGCTTGTCCTGAAGTCTTTAGCCAACATGAGTGTTTTTGGTTCCGGAGCGGCGCGTTGTGGGTTTGACGAATCTGTTAAATCACGTTCTGTTCACCGTTCTAATCACGTCCTCCTCTCCTGCCACTAGGTGGAGCTATCACGCGGCCCCTGCAGGATGTGACGGTGGCAGAGTCTCAGACGGCAGAGCTGGAGTGTGAAGTGGCCAACGCCAACGCCGAGGGCAAGTGGCTGAAGGACGGCAAGCCGCTGGACTTCAGCGAGAACGTGGTGAGCGAGACAGACCGCACCGTCCGCAGGCTCGTCATCGTCATCACCCGGCCTCAGGATGTGGGCGAGTACACGTACCAGGTGGCAAACTCCAAGACCTCAGCCAACCTCAAGGTGGAGGGTACGTACCCCAACGTTCCCTGACAAGTCTATACACGTCAAAATACATTTAGATCGACGAGCAACGTTTTTACAATCATCTGTTAATGTTCTTCAGCTTTTTTATTTGTAGTATTTGCAGTGTTCATTGTAAAACTAAGAACCAAGAAAAAAAAAAGGAAAAAAAAACGTGAAAACTTGGACTCAAACTGGAACTGGATTTCTGAAAACTTTTCTGATCAGTCCAGGAACGTTATTTTTTGGACAACGTTCCTGCACACAAAAAAAAATTGGAGCTTCTGGAACATTATCTTGTCTTATCATTTTCATGTGGTCCATGTCTGGGACAGTTCCTCAGGAAGTTCCTCTGAACAGATCTAGAACATAGAAATATTACACGGAGATGTTCTGTGAACCGACAAACTTCAATAAAATTTGCAATGAAACAGAAGTTTGAAGAACCGCCGGAAACCTTTTCATGCGTTTTGGTGTTCTTTGTTCCTTTCCTCAGCGGTTAAGATCAAGAAGACTTTAAGGAACCAGACAGTGACAGAAACCCAGGAGGCGGTGTTCTCCCTTGAGCTCACCCACCCGGATGTTAAAGGTTCTCAGTGGATCAGGAACGGCGTGGATCTACAGAACAGCGACAAATACGAGATCCGATGCGACGGCGCCGTGCACACGCTGAGGGTGAAGGACTGCAGCACGCAGGACGAGAACGTTTACTCCTTCAAACTGGGAAAACTGCTGGCCAACGCCAGACTCAACGTAGAGAGTCAGTGTTTGTTTGTTTATTTTACACTTTGACCAAATTTCTCACAACATCAATTTTAAAAAAGTTCTAAATCGAATTCTTAATTTGATTGTGATTTTTTTTCACAGCAATCAAGATCGTGAAGAAGATCAAGGACGTGACATCGCTGGTGGATGGCACCGCCTCCTTCGAACTGAGCCTATCACACGACAATATCCCAGTCAGGTGGATGTTCAAGGGGGCGGAGCTGAAGCCGACCGCCAGGTGCAAGATTGTGACCGAGCGTAAAGCTCATCGACTGATTCTCCAGAACGTGAACACGAGCGATGCCGGCGAGTACAGCGCCATCGTGGGACACCTGCAGTGCAGTGCCGTCCTCAACGTGGAAGGTAATCACACGTCATGGCGTTCAGCTCTACGATGATTTTAAGTTAAGATGAGTCAGCGTTATCTTTAGTCCGTGGTCCTGATACTCATTCTTCGTGCAGCTCTGCGGGTCACGCGTCCCTTGAAGAACGTGGAGATCCCAGAGACTCAGGTGGCCACGTTCGAGTGCGAGGTGTCACATTTCAACATCCCGTCCACGTGGCTGAAGGATGGCGTGGAGATCGAGATGAGCGAGAAATTCCGGATCGTGGTTCAGGGGAAACTCCACCAGCTGAAGATCATGAACACCAGCAGGGACGACTCGGCCGAGTACACATTCGTTTGTGGAAATGACCGGGTCTCTGCGACGCTAACCGTTAGCCGTGAGTTCATCTGCTACGGCCTAATCAGAATGTATCGCAGCCAGGCAGGGTCCTGATGGTCCTGATGGTCCTGATGGTGAACTGCAGCCTTACCCAGACCTAAACCACACCACAGAGATTATATTTACTTCCTGCATGAAATAGCAATGATGTCAAAGTGTAATGAGATAAATTAAGCTTGTAAGATTAAACACAGTGAGACTGTCAGAAAAGAAGGAAAAGAAAGAAAGAAAGAAAAAGGATTTTGTCTTGGCTGTTGGGATGACAAGGAGATGAAAGTATGCAAGTGAGGGTCAGGGTTCAAATCTAGAATGGGCTTTTTAATAGAACAGCTGTTCTAAATGCAGCAGGCCTGACTTATCCATAATGCTGAGGAGATGAGCACCATATTTGGGCAGAGCTCTTTAAGGAGTTTAGCAGGCAGACGAGCTAACCATGCTAACACTTAGCATGCAATGTTTCGCTAGTGTCTACTGTGCAGATTTTTTTGTTAGTGAGACGGGGCAGGTTGGTAAATTATTTTATAATTAGTTGTGGCATAATAAACACAATCTGAATATGAATACTTACAGTTTATACACCGTAAGATTATGTTGCTACAGCTACGTGGCCGCATTCACAAGAGACAAAACTACAAGAATTACAGCTCGATACAGACTCGCTGATCTTATGAACACGCCCCCTGCTGGCCTACTAAAGAATATGAACGTTTTGATTCGATAGTTAGCTTTGGTTTGGCTAACATTAAGTTTAATTACACCTTGGGCTGGTTTGTCCTCAGCGGTCCTCATCACGTCCATGATGAAAGACCTGAACGCTCAGGAGCGGGACACCATCACGTTCGAGGTTACCGTCAACTACGAGGGCATCACCTACAAGTGGCTGAAGAACGGCGTGGAGGTCAAGTCTTCGGAGAGGTGTCAGGTCAAGACCCGGCAGCTCACGCACTCCCTCACCATTCGCAACGTTCACTTTGGAGACGGAGGGGCGTACAAGTTTGTCGCTGGATCTGCTGCGACGTCTGCAAACCTCTTCGTGGAAGGTAAAGTGTGTGTTCTGCTTTCAGTGTCAGTGTTTGTGTTGTTATCTTATTAAATCATCAGTGATGATGTCATCTCTGATACCGAACCCGTTTCTCCTGCTGCGGTTGTGAATGTTTACGCGCTGAGTGACGTTTGATTAGTTTCAAGTTGTTTCTTCTTTTTCAGCTCGTGTTATCGAGTTCACCAAAAAGATCAAAGACATTAAGATCACGGAGAAGAAGAAAGCCGTTTTTGAGTGTGAGGTTTCCGAGCCGAACGTCCAGGTGATGTGGATGAAAGACGGCCAGGAACTCGATGCGTCTGAGCAAAGGTGCGCATTCCGTCCTTCAACCGTTTCCAGAGAGTTTCACGGAACGTCACGAGTCAAACTGTCCTTTCCCGTCTGTTCAATGTCAAACTGAACTTTGCGTTGCAGGTACACTGTGACAGCAGAGAAGTACATCCATCGTCTGATGATCCAGACGGTTCGGATGTCGGACGCCGGAGAGTATTCGGTGGTTGCCGGGTCGAGCGTGTCGAAGGCCCAGCTGACCGTAGAGGGACGCGACATTCGGATCTCCGAACCGGCCGAGAGAGAAATCACGGTGAACATCTGCATGCGGGCTACAGCTGTTTACATCGTTTTTACAACTCTTATACTGGATCACGTCTTTTGTCGCTCACCACACAGACGCCACACCACGTAGTCTGACCCCAAGAGTTCAAGATTTTGATTTACTCGCCGTTTATTCCACATTTTCTAGGGACACAAACAAACGCTGACTCAGCCCGTATTCTTATTATTCTAGAACCGTTGGACCTCAGTCAGACAACCGAAGTGTTATCGCACGAATCGGCAAAATCTCACACTGAAATCTTCTGGTTCCAGGTCTTGGAGCGGCAGAGAGCGACCGTGGAGTTTGAGGTGAACGAGGACGACGTGGACGGTCGCTGGCTCAGGAACGGAGTGGAGATCCAGTTTTCGGTCGATGAAAGGTTCAACTACGTGTCCATCAGGAAGCTGCACCGTCTCACCATCTCCGAGACGTACAGGAGCGACGCGGGAGAGTACACCTTCATCGCCGGCAAGAACCGGAGCACCGTGCACCTCCGAGTCAACAGTGAGTCCGAGGAGGACTGAAGGACTTTTACGTGCAGGATTTGTTGGAATAAAACTTGTCCAATATTTCCTAACACTCTGTATTCTGTGATTTATATTAACACTCAAGCAGACCGGACGGATTGCCGTGAGATCATCGGATTTAGTTTCCATTTGCTTTGGACCGGTGATTTTTAATAACGAGTAAAAAAAACAAAAACGTTTTGTCACAAAATAAAAAGACGAGAAACGTCCGTTTAGAACCAAACATGTTAAATCTGTGCACCTTCTACCATTGGATTTCCTACTACCACCCAAAACAACAAACTATCAAATACAGACCACTTTCATTTGGACAACAACGACTTTATTGTTTATTGTTTATTGTTTACATCGCCAGGCAAATGCAAAAATCCAACATCCATCAGTACAAAACGCACTGATGGATGTAAAACTTTCAAAAACCTTTTCAAACAGTGAAACGGGTTTCAGGAGGAAACACGTCAGCAGGTTACCTTTCAGGGCGTCACGTGATCCTCCATGTGAACATCTTGTCTCATCTTTATTCTGACAGGATGGACAGTAAGAGCAGCAACTTCACCGAAATGAAGAAAAGTAACAAGGACGCAAAGTTTCTCTCTTAGATTCACGAAGGCTGAACTTAACGTCCAGATTCACACATTACAAGAACAAAAAAAAATAGATTTAGTTTTACCGTGACCTCCAATGAGTTTTTGGCAGATCAGAAACTCGAGTTTATTCAATGTCACAAAAGACAAAAAGCTAAATAAAATATGAAAATATGAAGTCTGGAGACAAATTTTTACAAACTTCTACTAAATTTTGGTCTCATCCTTTGAAATCCAATGAACAGAAGGTACACACGGAAGGAAAAGAACGACAAGAAACAAACAGACAAACCGATGACATGTCTGCCATCAAACGTCAAGGAAGTGAGAAATCTTCCTGGGAATGTTCACGTAATCCTGCATGGAATGTTCTGTTGTCAGCAAATTATGAAAGACCAAAGCTGAAAGTTCTGATCTGGTAGAGAGGAACGTTTAAAGAACCCTCCGGGTGTCTTTAAGTTCCCTTCTCCCAGACCGGTTCTGTTCAATGTCTTGGCGATTTCTGTCAAAGAACGTTCTTTGAAGGATCCCTGTGTTTATACTGTAAACGTTACCTTAACCGTTACAGGACGTTCCCTGAAGGTTCGGTTTGTTTCTGTTACAAACCTTGAAGGAACCTGTGCAGAACGTGTCCTGAAAGTTCTGTTTGTCTATTTTATAAAGTGAAGGAACCTCTACGGAACATTCCCTGAAGGTTGTGGGTGTTTATATTATAAACCTTAATGGATCCTGTGGAGTTTTCCCCGTAGGTTCCATTTGTTTATATTATAAACCTTAAAGGAACCTGTGAAGATCACTCCTTTAAGGTTCCCATAGGAGAGTGTTTCGTTTGCAACGTACTCACCACATCTTTAATTTCCCATCTCCTCCAGTCCCGGAGCCTCCTCAGGTCCTCCGCCACATGGAGGCGCTGTCGGTGGAGGCTGGTAAACCGGCTCGGTTCTCGGTGCAGGTGAGCGGTGTACCTCAGCCTCAGGTCTCCTGGTACAAGAACTCCCAGGTGCTCTCTCCAGGCTTCAAGTGTAAGTTCCTTCAGAAAGGGAACGAGCACACGCTGCTGCTCATCGAAGTTTTTCCGGAGGACGCCGCCACGTACAACTGCGAGGCCAAGAACGACTACGGCACCGCGAGCAGCACCGCGACGCTCAACGTGGAAGGTAAAGACTCAAAAAGACCCACAGTCCCACAGTCCCTCAGTCCCTCAGTCCCTCAGTCCCACAGTCCCTCAGTGCATCAGTCCCACAGTCCCTCAGTCCCACAGGTCCCACAGTCCCTCAGTCCCTCAGTCCCACAGTCCCAGAGTCCCTCAGTCCCACAGTCCCACAGTCCCATAGTCCCTCAGTCCCTCAGTCCCACAGTCCCACAGTCCCACAGTCCCTCAGTCCCAAAGTCCCACAGTCCCATAGTCCCACAGTCCCACAGTCCCTCAGTCCCAAAGTCCCTCAGTCCCACAATCCCCCAGTCCCTCAGTCCCTCAGTCCCTCAGTCCCTAAGTCCCACAGTCCCTCAATCCCAAAGTCCCACAGTCCCTCAGTCCCTCAATCCCAAAGTCCCTCAGTCCCTCAGTCCCTCAGTCCCACAGTCCCACAGTCCCACTGTCCCTCAGTCCGGTGTATTGGGGACACTGTAGGCTTAAAAAAAAAAAATACAGAGCTCAGATCACTGAGATCATGAAGACACAACATGGGGAGAAAAAAACAAAAACATTCTCTGAGATTGTGTTTGAATTAGTCATTCAAACACACACATCACACACATCACACACATACTGTATGACCTCTCACACATTCACTAAGACCGACGCCCCTTTTTTAGTGTTGTGTGACTGGGGCTGCATGAAATGATCGAATACGTTACGATACTTTTTATTTATCACAATATTTTCATATTGTGAAATCACCTTAAACAAATCATAATGTTTGATTTAACCCTTTGAAGAATTACTATTTATTTTCCTTATTGG
>OMNV01020861.1:24424-62069 GCA_900303265.1 Brotula barbata | reverse complement strand
TGATTCCTGATCGTGTCCACCTGTTCCCCATTACCCTCATGTGTTTTATAGTCTGCGTCTTCCTTTGTCTTGTGCCAGAGTGTCTCGTTCTATTGAGCACCCCAGCCAGTTCCACAGTTCAGGTAGTTTCCTCAGCCTTAGAGATCCACGGAATTCTCATATCTCGTAAGCCTTGCGTTCATTGCCTCCTAGCGAGTGAATTTTTGTTTGTACTTTTATAGCTTAAGCTTAGCGTCAAGTTTTTGAGTTTTGAAGAGTCTCTGTTGTTTTTTTAGTTAGCCTTGTTAGAGTTAGTTCTCCTAGTCAGTTCTTTGTCACCTTGTCAAGGTGTTTGGAGATCTAATAAAAGCCTGCCTTTAATCGTCCCTCCTCTGCATCTGAGTCCTCGTCCAGGTCTGACAAATTCTTATAGTCAATGACCGAAAAGGGAATCAGCTAAAACCAAAGGCTTGTTTTTGCACGCTATAAGATAACCCAGTGATCATAATATACATACACAAAGTGCTAGGGTAGCTAAAACCAGTTTAAACAATTTATAATTTATAACTATCACAAGCATCTACCAAGAGACTAAAACCAGTGCAGTGCCCTTCTCTCTAGAGGGCACTGCAGCTCTAATTTTCAGCACAACATGACAAACACTTTCATAAAAATAGCATAATATTCCACAATATCAGTTAAGTCAAAATCACTATGCTGATTTGGAACAATCTGAGATTGACTAGTGTGTACTGCAGCATAAAACATGTAAATAAAGTGCCCTCCCAGTGAGTTGACACCAAAGCTGTCCAAATGATGTGCTGTCCCGTATTTCAAATATTACCAAATTACCATTACACAAGTTATTTTACACATAATGAATTATGAAAGCAATGCAGGTCCTCCTCCTCTTCTTCTTATCCATCCATTATGCCAGTTGTAAATCCTTGCATTCAGTTCACAGTATGCAGCAGTACATAGCAGTTATAGCAAATTTAAACAGAGGAGAGCCAACAAGTATTGGACACAATTTACTTTCTCTAACTACATGAATGCATATTGGTTTATTGATTTTTTTTTCACTGCTGTTGTTTCTTACTGTACTCTCTTTCACAAATGTGTGTTGTGAACTGGAAGCAATCAATGTAGCCAGCGACCATTGTAAAATAAAATATGCAAAACAATACCACGACTTTCAACAAATTGAACTGAAGGAAAGCCAAAGCAGCGCAGCTCTAGTGACCATTACTCGTCTTTATACCTGGCTGCTGCTTTCCTAATGTCTTTCTAATTGGGGTAAACAATAACAAACCACACGAGCTCTTGCTTGCTCTTGTGTAGGCTCCAATAAAAGGCAAAATTGACATGACGAAATAGATAACTGAAGCCAGTGTTGCTAGCAGGTGTTCCGGAGCTAACACAAAACGAGCAACCAACGTTATCAAACAGTATATAACTATACAAATATCGATACGCATACCCACATCCCACGTACTGTAGGTCGCTCCAATTTCAGAACATTGCGAAATTAAATTAAAAATTAACGTTTACCTTCGGGTTTATTGTTGACCGGACAATAAAACGTGTACCGCAAGCAATTTACTGAGTGACATTTATTCTCCAGAATACAAACGAAACGCCGACTCATTGTGCCGCCGCTTCTTCTTCGGCGTTCGTTTAATTGGTGTTTGTGCGAATTGGTGCATTACCGCCACCCACTGGTGTGGAGTGTGAATAAGACAATATAGCGTTCGCCTATAAAAAACAAAAAAACAAAAAAACCCAACTATAATTATATTACATTATATGATTATAATTATATTTTCTCATTCAACTTTGTTAATCTCAAATATAATACAGCTCTCCTCTTTGTTCATAATATTTGAGACATTGAATCGTCATATAATTTCCCATTTCTTCTCTATCACAAAAAAGTTTCCAATGTTATACTCCCCTATCCTAAACAGAGTACTTTAAAAACCTGTCCAAATCTTAGCCTGAAATGATTGTTTCATCTTTCCTGTTTCTTCCTGTAGATCATATTTTACCCACAGGTCTTTGAATGTTATTAAACAATCTTCCAGTTCTTTCTTCCTCCAAATGCACTTTCCATGTTTCCTTCAGTCTTTGTTTACTTACTCTTCTCATCTCGGCCTTGCTGTAATGCATATTGATAACAATATTGTCCTTTTTTGTGACTTATTTTGCAAGCTTGGCGGCTAATTAATTTCCTTTTTAATCTACATACATGTACACACAAAAACCACTCAGTCCCATCATTTGGGCTCTATGGGATTAGTAGTATCACCATTAATAGAGCACCTCTACTTTCTGAATGGATGCTTTAAGCTCATTAATAATAAGCTTGAATCTGAATATAGTTGCCTGAGTCAAATTTCTCCTACCCACTGTAGCGCCATTAAAATTGCAATGGTTTCTCCTGTGTAAGATGATAAATTGAAATGAATCTGAATTTTTGTTCTGTCACATTAAATGCCACACTTGCTTTATTAATGTTATTCTTTGATGGATCAGTATAAATTTGAAAATAGCTCTTTGAGAATGGCTCCATACAAAAATTCTTTTGTTATTTGGTCACTCAAAAACTTTATCTTTATTCCTACTCTGTATTAATGACATGTTAACTGCAGGTTCAAGAAATTACCAATGGGGCACTGCAGAGTAAAGCACATTTACACCAATGTTTATCTGATTCATTCCTATTTCTACTGCTTTCTGTGTGACACAGCTCATTCTCAGTAATAACACAGCTTTATTATCTGAGTTTTATGCATTTCTTTCTTTCTTTTTTCTCGTACTATTTCAAAAATTTTATTTTTCACCATAGTGGCTCTCATATTCCATCATACTAAGCCAGAACTTTCTTCAGCCTGTTTTAATCACACAAAATGGGAATAAAGGGATATGAAGTAGAATCTGAATACTGTAGTTATCAGACTGTAGACTTTTAAAACAAATGAAATGAGAAGCATTGGTTTGTGATCATTCACAATTAAGCATTCAACAGTAGTCCACATATTCATCCTTAAATTTGTAATTTCTAGTCTTATCGCTGGCTCAAAACTCGCAAGATCAGGCCTGAGCAGTGCACTTAAAGTTTCAACTGTACTTTTCACATACGAAGAAAACAACTAGGCCACAGGATAATAAAAACCTATTCACTTTCCTCCTCTCCAAGCAGGCACAGAAAGAATAAATACTAAACACTAAAACAACAGCAGCACCTAAAAGGACTGATGCACCCAGGGATACACAAAAAGGAAGAGTACCTCTTATAGAATCTCAAATCTCACAGAAAATCCAGGCAAAACACTCCATGGTACTACCACTTATAGGAGCAAAGATGTGAATAAAACAAAGAAAAGAGAATGTTGAGGATGACAAGTTTAAGAGCTGAGTGGCTCCGGCATTATTAGAGATCCAGCAGAGAGTGTACTGCGTGTAGAGTCCTCTGGTAACTGATGGCTGAGATACACACCAAAAGTAACCTGGAAATTCACAAAACAACAGGGAAAATGAATGATCTTTTCATGCCTTTCACCAACACACACACACAGCGGCAATTGCTTTGACTGACCTTCCCAGAGCGCAAAGCAGAGAGAGACAGTAATGGCTCTTTTGTTTTGGTCCCAGTGTTCTGGTCAACTCCAACCATCTGGCATCTTCCACACTTACCTGCAACCTTTAGGTTAATCACACAGCGAACATGTTAATGTTTTTGAAAGCATTTCGGCACATCTGAGCTTTTCATCTTTTATCTCCAAGTGGCAGCTCACCACAAATCGAGCGTTGCCAATAATCAAGTGCGACCAATTATCTTCCTCAAATGGCTCTCCTCCAGTGATGACTAAATTGGCCCGGAAGCGACTAATGACATTCTGTGTGTCAGTGAGACCATCATCTTTAGAATATTCCTCCCTGAGAAAGACAGCGTGGATCACACGCATTATTTTTCTACTATATGTAAAACATCTACAGCAATATTACCATGGTGGAAAGACTACTTGATTTTGAATAATGTGTTCAGACCTGTTGCTCATTTGCTTCTGGATTAGAGCCACGCTGGCATGATTGATCATGAGGTACTGAGCTTCGTTCACCAAAGACAGGCATGTGGAGGAGGCAGCTGGTGGGAAAAAAACGTCATATTATTCATAATTCTACTGAGAAAAGCTGCTGAAAAAGACCATTTAACAGAAAGGTGATGTCACAGCCACAGCAACCACAAAATATTTATAACAAGTATCACCCAGCAGTGTTCATGTATGATAGACAATAACAGCCAGACAGAAAAGGTAAATGCTTATACAGGCACCTCCGCTTGGCTTCTTTTTCATGTCTCTGGTAAAATCTGGACTTTGTCTTATCAGGCGACATGACTGTCCAAGGAACTCCGAGAGCCACAACGCAGCTTCATCTCCACAGTCGACAGTCTCCACTCTGAAGGGGAGGAGGAGGAGGAGGATTATTGGAAGGAAACACCAGGGGAAATCTATAGATTAATACCACTGTCTGGGTTTATTATTTGGTGCTACATCTAATCCAAAAATCACTGGATGAATGGGTTTTGAAGTTGGCACTGGTACCTATCAGAGATTAATATCATTTCTTGTTGGCTGTTTTGATAAAATGATAAACAAGTAAGAATTCAATTTGAAATTAAATAAAAACGGATTAAGTTGTTCAGTACGGAACATCTCCAACAATAAGACAATACAGAATGCTACGTGCCACTTTGACTATACAATTTATCATTTATTGATCATCAAATTGTTATATTATTATTATTATTACTGATTACAAGTACCACTTAATGTTGCAGATTCCAGCCTCCACGACTTATACACAGAATTACATACGGCACAAATGTTGGCCAACTCACCTGTCGCCACACACTTTACTCTGACACAACCTGTGTGCACTTGTGTGCACTTGAGTCTTGTTTTCCAAGGGAACTGAAACGGTATCCATCCCTGCAAGGGTAATGAAAAAATAATCCCTCGATCCCAGGGCATTTGTGGCAGAAAATCCATTTGATTGAATTCTAGTTTTGTTTAAACTATGTATTTATTTTCAATGAAATATTGACACACTGTCTGACCTGATGCCTGCAGTAGTAACGTATTTGAGGGCAGATGGACTCGTGGCCGAATGAGGCATAAACGAGGCTCTCTCTTCTGGCTCAGACACACACCGTTTCCATTCACCACCATCCAGCTTCTGTCATAAAGTAAACCCGACAGTCCCACTGGCCAGTTGTGGACCTGCATGTACAATAGAAAAAAGTGATGTCGAAATATGTTGAGAGAAAGTGCCAACGAGTGGAGACAAGATAGAGAGAGGGGTAAAGTTGGAGAGAGCTCATACCTCAAATGCTCCACATGATTTGATGGGATAGATGTAGATATTGGACAGAGTATACGTCTCTGTGTTGCTGTTTTTATCTGTATTGATATCTTTGAGTCCAAATTCCTCCACGGATGCTTCCGTGGACGTGTTATTCTCATCTTGATATATGGCATTTATGACCGGAGGGTCTCCATTTGAGTCTTGGGACACTGTGACTCCTTGCAGCTTCTCCAGCCTAACGTGGTCGATTTTCACAGGTTTCTCCACAAAGCAGTCGACAACAAAGTTCAGAAATGTTTGACAATCATCAAAGGTTGACATGAAGCCAAAGGACACCCGGACAGATCCAGTGGGCTGGCCATTCACCTGGTCTACATTGTCTCCGCAGACATGACCGGCCTTAAAGAGAAAATATTATTTATTTAATATATATTTCATGTATACCAGCACATTCCTGTAATAGTCTCTGAACATTTTTTCTTATGCCCTTATTGCTCACCTGTAGATTTCGCTTCATCTGCTTATTGGTGATCCCGAGGAAGAACTGGCAGGCCCCCGTGTTACAGAAACAACCTGTGCGTAAATGAATATTGTACAGACTCGCCATTCTATCTACCTGAGGGGAACACAGACACTGAATTGTTGTCATTTTCACCAGCGCAACTGAAGCATGCAGTCTTTCCACTGCTTTGACTCAGTAATACAATAGATTTAGTGAATGCACCTGAGAGTAGCCAATTAAATGTCCAGATGAATCCATGAGGTTGAAGTTAAGTATTGCGCCCTGTGTGCTTGGACTCTCAAACTGGCCTTCGGTGTATATCTGAACAACTGGTTGTCCGTTGCCATGGCAAAGGACTGACAGCAGTATGTAGGTGTAGCGTGCTAAGCCAAATGTGTGCAGTTCGATGTTGCTCATGCCCCCTGGAGGCACAAAAAGGAAAAAGACATGGGTGCTGTGAACACTTTCCAGAGGCTGATCATCACTGCTTTGAAATTAAGTTATTCTTTTGTGTAACACTGCTACCTGTGATCCTGTAAAGAGCTTCAAAACCATGATTTAGAGCGATAATATCCATGAAAGAAACGGTGCCATCTTCAAATCTTCATGCAAGGGAAGAAATGCGTTTGATTAGAAAGGACACAGGAGCAACTGGAGGAGAAGGAAATTCTAGAAGCAAGCTTTTGCCAGGCCGGTGCAGTATTTCACCTATCAGAAATATTTGCCGCATGTACATAAAAATCCTCCCCAGAAAGGTAAGCTGCTGCTGTGCCTCCTCCAAAATAAGTCTTTTTTAAGATTCCAGCAGTGTCGTTACGGACAATGAGAGCTCCCAGACCTGTGGGAAAGCCAAACATCTTGTAGAAGGAGACGGGAATGAAATCAGCAGGGCAATCCTGCAAGTTTAGAGGGGAAGAGCTGACATGAGAGGCCGCATCCAGCAGCACAAACCAGGAGCCCCGGTGGTTACACGCTGGGTAAAGGTGTCTCGCCTGGATGCCTTTCACATAGCTGAGAGGATACTTCGTCCCAGAAAAATTGCTCTGTGCTGGATAGCAGAAGAGGTGTGGTGTCTGGCAAATAACACCTTCACCTTGAGCTTCATCCTTTGCTCTGTTTTCCACTTCGTGTATAGCGACTGGCAGCGTAACAACCCCCAGGCCAGAAGTCAGTCCTCTGATGCCAACCACAGAGGTATGGCTGTCAGTGAGGTAGCTGAAGTGACTCCCTGCTTGGTTATCAGTCTGTGGCCTCCAGGGGAAGCTCTCAGCCACTAATTTGAGAGCGGCAGTACAGCCAGAAGTGAAAATCACAGAGTACTCCTCAGGAGTGGTGTTAAAATGTTGCAATATCCTGTAAGAAAATATTCCTTTTTTTACTCATTTGATCCAGAAAATTACCATGCAAAGTAGTCACGGGGGCAGATTATAAAAGTTGCTGTTTCTGAGCACAGGAGTTATCTTTACCTGTATCTGACTCTCTCCACCGTGTCATGTGTCAGTGCACCGCTGGGGTTATGGCTGTGGGGGTTGCCTGTTGATATAAATAAAAAATGGACGATTCAAACAGCATTAAACTCAACATGCTTCAAAAGTTAAAGCCTCATTTTGATAACACGGGTCCAGGAACAACATTCCAAATGTCAAGAAAACGCACAACTTAGGTTATAATAACAACATCGTTTGAATTATTATAGTTATTTTTTCGCAGTGGACACATGATTATCACAAACAGATTCCAAATCATGGAAATGGACTTTTTTTTTTAAAATAACAATCAGAAACATAAATGATGGAAATGAACAATTTTTCACCCAGTGTGTGACAGGGTGTGCATTTTACAAAAAATAATGCTTATTACGCCTCATCTGCTGAAGAACACGCTAATACGCTGTATGTACCGACCAAGAGATTATAAAACTATAAAAGTTCAAAAACAGCTGCTGCTTAGTGTCACATTTTAATACCTGGAAGAGTTCAACAGTGGTGCTGAGCTTCCTTTTTTTTGTTGTTGTTTTGTTGTTTTTCCACAGGGGGCGCTCTATCATCACAAAATGGACAGCAGATTGGAGGAGGCACAAACTACATTTCTAAATGTTAAGAGTTATTTTTATTGACTTTGTAGATATTTTTATCACAAAAAATTACATTTACGAAAGACTAACTTTTCATTTTAAGAAATTTTTTGCCTTTGATATATTTATTATATGACATTATATGTCCAAATGGGGATGGTTTATTTGTTGTGCACAAATCCCAAAGTGGTTATTTTATGCTGAATTCACTCTGGTCAACATTTATTTATTGTTTGATCTAGAGAAGGTTAACTGTGTAAATCTTGGAGGAGGTGTTACACTGCACACACACTACACACGGATCCATATGAAAGTCACTGTAGCCGTTGGAGTCCCTTACCGTAAACATTGTTGGACATGTCCTGGATGAAGTCTCTGAGCAGAGACTCGGGGTACAGCGTTGCTGCCGCATGATCCAGATAAGTGATTCCTGTGTTACGGTAGAAACAGACATGTCAGCTGTCAGGCAGACATGACCATGACGACACCTTACCGTTCGCATAACACATCCTTTACCTTTCAGCCTCGCCAACTCGTGCGCAACAGTGTCGCGTAAGTTTTGCGCATAGCCATAGTGACGCCAAAGCTGCTGAAAAGTGTCAAAAGTGCAAAGTTGTTGGAAATCCATGGGCCGATTCTTGCTAAAAGCAGCCACAGTCGCGTCAGTCTGGCGGAATGTTCCAAAGTCCAAGGCTGGGAGCGTCAACCCAGTTTAAAAAACCTCGGATGGCCTCCTGTCATCCAACCGAAGAGGCTCCAGAGCCGTTAGTGTCGTTTGTTTGTTTCCGTTTTCTCCTCCCAGTCAAGTTACAAACACCCCTCGTGTTTTCTAACCCCCTGATAGTATCATGATACTATCAAGATACAGGTTAACTACTTCAACTCTCCAGGTCCATCGTTATAAAGTTGGATTTTAAATTCTGGTGAAAACCCAAAGTTTTCAACAATGCCAAGGATACTGCATCATGATATTTTTTAACAAATAAATAGTAGATACAGAACAAGAATAAAATACAGAAATGAAATAATAATAAACGTAAACACTGATCATTCATTAATGAGACTTCACATTTGTACCACATTAATGATTCAAAGTACCACATGAAAACGGCAAACAGGTCGAATTTAATTTGTAGAGAATTTCTGATTAAATCTGTCACACTTGTTTTGCTAGATATGGATTTTTTTCCCCCCCCTTAGATTTCTGTTTATTCTGGATGTGTTGGGCATCATTTTATCCTGATATATTTGGAATCTTTGAAAACTTTGCATATTTCACCCAAGTTTTACAAAAAACTTCTTGAAGGTTACCACAGAATTGAAGGGGTTAAGAAAGATTTAATGGGGATTTCTGCAAATTCAATAAAAATGTCCTTGCAAAAAGTTACACTGTGCCTCTTGCAGTACAGCTATTACCCCTAAAATACTTTTGAATCTTTACAGCTGCAATTTACAACCGCAACCAAAAATGACTTTTAGGAATTTTACTTCCAACAAAGTCATTTTGAATGAGATATTTCCACTTTTACTTTCACTGTTTTATCCTGCACTGCTGAGCTTGTAGTAGTAGTATACAAAATATTGCATACAATATGTACAATATAATACTACACCACATGCAAACTTACATGGAGGTACAGATATGATCTAATAATAAAGTTGGGGAGGATTGAAAAGTATTATTCATATGATGATGATGATGATGATGATGATAATGAAGAAGCCACGTAATTTACATTTCATCACCTTTTCTTAAATTTATCAAAGACGTCTGATATTATTGCGTGCAGTATTTGTACCAGATTACCGGAACAACTCCCAGTAGTCACTTCACAGTAATCCCACAACATGTAATCCTCGCCTCTATAATCACATTGACAAACAAAGTACACATGGGAGAAATTAGTCACAATCAATTGGCTTAAGATGCCTGATTTTCTCACGGGTTCCAAATGGATAGAAATAGTTCCTGTCAAATATTTTCTTTGATGTGCTGCCACTCGTAGCTTTGATACCTTGGAGAGCTTTGTCATTGTTTTCATTTGCTCTTTTAGAAGGCTGACACACACTATGTGTTATTACTCTTGTCAGGACTCTTTACTTTAATCATGCCTTACAATCCAGCCTAACCCCTCAACAAAACCTACTTAACCTTAACCCTAACCCTCAGTCTCAACCGTTACATTTTTTTTTAAACTACATAATGGCAACATGTCCCCCCTTTGCGTTTTTTTGTTCAATTTTCTCTTTCTTATGAGGTCACAAGTTCCTTTTCATTCCAAACGCAACATGGACATACTCCCTATGTGGCTTGTTATCATTAAATGTGGAGAAACCATTGCACTTGCTGTGATATGAGAGACATGAGGCTCACAGCAGCCATCATTGTCTACGTGCAATGCACTGAATAGTAATTAAATTTGCCACTTATGCTTCGCTGATTCATTTCCTTCACAATTTTGAAGCTCAACTGCTTACATTTTTCTGCGCAGAAGGGCTGTATTGTATCCAGTATGGCCTCATTACAAGGGCAGAGGGGTTGGTTGGCTTGGGGTGGGGGAGGGCCGAGACAGAGAGGGGGAGGAAGCGTCCCATGAAGAAACTGTGCTTAGCATCACTAAATGCTTCCAACTCCTCATTGCGCTCACCATCCCTCAATTAGTTGAGATCCTTGTACAAATCAGCGACTTCATAGGCAGCTATTTATTTTGACAGAAAACCGGGCCTTGCGCCGGCCAAGGGCAGGCAGGAAGCTCCCAGAGAATCTAGTGATGAACACAGCAATCACGCAGAACAAATGTTGTCCTCTGTGCCTCTGTGCGGTTTTGACAGTTCTAAACGCTAGTTATGTGGTGTGGAAGGTGCAACTATAGCCCCTCTGTCTGTGCTGGACAGTGTCCAGCTGAAGAGCCTCTTTGCCCTGCCCTCAGGCCTCTCCAGCTCCTGGATGTCTGTGCGGAGGAACGCCTCTTTCGTGGCTCTGACAGGGAGAATTAAACGAGAGACGTGGGTTCACTTGCCTTGCGTAGGGGCTTATCCTGAGCTAAGCTGAGGGACTAACAGCAATCCAGCCTCCGTTCCAGTCGGTCTGAGGGCACAGGGAGCCATCTGTCCACTCTGTGCACTAACTGACAACAAAGGGGGCAAACTCTCAACACGGACCATAAACTGTAAAGAGCTGTTCATTTAGAAGATCCCAGCAATAAAGAAGAGGAGCAAGTTTTTATATACATATCTATAAGGTCAGTACTTAATAGTCATTCTTGCTGGTTTACCGGCCCTTAGATAACTTAATGATGTAACATAACAATCCGGGTCATGCACTTCTGCTAAATTTTCCGTAGGGAGGAGTGTTACAGATTTGAATATTATTAGGCTCCAGTTGGAAAGAAGGTTGAACTTTTAATTCACGATGTTTATTGATTCTCCAATTTTATTGAATCATAGTAAATGAATAGATGATGCGAAGCTCTATTTTGATGTACTGTCAGGGGAGTGCATGGGGTTGATATGATTTCTTTTTTATAGCCTGCAGATTTTATTTTTGGAGTAAAGAACATCCCTTGACATATTGACATATTGATTGGAAACAAATGAGATACTTCATTAAATGAGATGTTTGCTGCATCTCCACTCTGGAAAGAGTAACTCCTTTGTTGTCTGAAGGCCCCATGCTTACAGTCTGATGTGTTATTACATTAATTCAGTAAAGTGGATAATAGAAATACTAGTAAAAATACAGAATTTTGATTGGTTTGACACAAATTCTTTGAAAATAACATTTATTATTCCGTTTCTAAACTGCAGCGCTGTTGAGGATGGAATTATCTTTTCAAAATTGCGTTATTTTGTCCTCTGAGGGGAATATATTTGAAATGAAACCTTTTAAGTAATCCACTTAGCTATTGTTCTCTGTCTCCCTCAAGGATTAATGCTCTATTTATTATCTGAGGCACATTTCTGCCTTTCATGGCACTGTGAGTTGAGTTAGATTATCTATCTGTATATCATTGTGTACTTGGCTGCTGTTGTGCACCAGTGTTTTGTTCGGAAGTCTTGAGTGGGCGCTGACATGCTAGAGGTGACACAAATGGGTCAAAAGGGTCTTAGCATTAACTAAACAAATCCCAGCCTATAGGATTAGACTGTGATGTTACTGTTTGTTCAGTGTAACAATGTTAGAGAATATCTGTATATGGCGTTATCAGAACGAATATCACAAAACTGCAATGTAAATATTTCTGCAGAGAATCATATAAATTGAAATAACCGCGAATCCCATTATCGTGGCAAGCTGTTCCACAAATGAAATCTGTTTCATTCAGAAATCTGATTCATTATTATTCCCTTTAAATTGAGATCTTTTCCGTGCACACTGCCTCTGGTCCTCACTGTTACCTCAGAGAGCTCAGCTCTTGGAAAAGCACATTTTACTTGGATGACACTGAAATTGTCACAATCCATTTGATTGCAAAGAAAATCTATCACCCTATAACCCCTTTTAGCACACTGGAGTCAAAGCTACACTTATTCTTGGTCTTTTTTTAGGTGTGGAATGGCAACAGGAAGCTCTGTATTTTCTGCTTTGTGTGAGTATCTACGCAATGGTTCAGGGGAAGGGTTGCTCAAAGGTCATGGAGGGCAGCGAGGACATCGATAGCGCAGTAACTTTTTCACACTCTTAAGAAACACAAATCCTTAATATCTAACTGGATGAGACACCACAGCACTTAGGAACCAAATCTTGTCCTTCTCACATCAACCCGTCTGGTACCCAAGGCCCAGGATTGAGAACCAGTCCGTCTGTTAATGCACACATGTTAAAACTTCGATTCTTCTGATTCTGATTTAAGCCCGGACTGATTTTTTTCAAACATCATGTAAATACCATGAACTTGGGAATCAGCAGCAGTCAGCATTGTTGCACTGTGAGCAACAGACCTGTATTATGTTGTTACAATGGATCATTTACTCAGTCTTGTAAATGATCCATTGTTTTATTATCAGACTAAGCACTGTCTGCATACATTCTCTGGGAAATACTTCCCCCATTCATGAGTTACACTGTGTGTATTGTCAGTGTAAATGACAGAATTTTAAGATAATTCAATCTGGATTTCAGTGTCATGGTGCATGTAAACATGGATTTTCTTTTATTCAGAAATTCACCATCTGAGTCTATTTGCTCGACTAGAACTTCGGGAAAAAAAACTTTCGTGGTGACCTTTGTCGTATGCAGACCTTTCTCTGCCGCTCTGCCTACACTGCAGCCAGCGACATTCTTCATTTGTTCTGCAAATACAACAAATTGGAAATGCAGCCAAAACAGACCAGAGCAGACATTGTGTGGTATTAACAGACAGTCACACAAACATCACTTGATCGTCAGGCCTCTCCAACACAACTGGCTGCCTTTGTGTCTGATCTGATCCAAGGGAGTCACACGAGTTGTATTTAGCTGTGGCCGACGACACGGTTCCATGTGATGATTGCACCTAGTGATAGGCTTATCTTGCCTCCAGACACAGCTGCAGTTTCAGAAGACAAATAACAATGGTCCTCCACTCTTGGGAGAGCAAGAAGCTCTCTGATTAATTCTGCAAAAGGGAATTCAATTCTTTTTAGTGACAGCTTAAAAAATGACTACGCCATCTTAGCTGTGTTTTTTTCTGCTGCAGTGTATTTTCCACACTTAAAGTAATGATCCACAACATTTTCAAATAGATGTCTCTTTTTCCTGCACTGGAGACAGCTGAAATAATTGTGCAGGAAAACACTCACACACACAGACACATACAGCACATTTGTACAATTAAATCAAGACCTTCGCAAGTACTGAGAAAGAGTTTAATGAATTCTACTGTGATTTTTGAGCCCACTCTCCATTAACTGAGGAGTGGATCCATCATTATGTTAAAACGCAGTTAAAAAATATATCAAGTATGCCCAAATGTGCTAAATTTATGCACAGCAATATTTAGATTTGATCAAATGGTTTAATTATAAATCTTGTTTTGATATGTCACTCTTCGTGAGAATCATACAGATTCACTGAAGTGCTTTTACAATGATATACTATATAATATTATACAATGCAGGGGTATTTTAAGGAAAGAATCGGGTGTTTGAGAACCGTTTTTGTTATCTGTAAACTCCAAAAAGACATTGGAGATGTATGACAGCATGCCTCCTTCAGGTAGATAAATGAGACAAATTATTAGAAAACCTTTGCAAACGTAGTTGAGAAAAAGTACAAAATTCCAAGAGAACCTTTTTTAATAAGGCAGGCACAGAAAAGTTGGATTCATCGCATGTTGTGTTTCATTATATTAGTACACGTATACCTAACTGGTCAAAATGAATTATTAACTTGTTCAGCACAAGCATAAATACCATAATACTTTCTATGAAAAACTGGAAACGTCCCAATTTATCACGTTGTCTTTCCGCAGAGTGTTTTTGCGTTAAAGCTGGGAAACAGATAATGTCCGAAAAGGAAGAAATGGCTTCCGATGGCGGTCTGAGCGTTACACTGACACTGCGGTTGCTGATGCACGGAAAGGTAAGAAGCCTCAAACAGAGCAGTAACAAACTCTGTACGAATCCAGTGAAATCCTTGGTGAAATGAAAAAATATGGTTGCTTCCTAACACAAACTGTGGTATCCTTTATTTACAGGAAGTTGGCAGCATAATTGGGAAGGTAGAGCTGTTTTAAAATCCATTCACATCTCTTAATTTGTGCACCGTTTACTTACCATCTGATTTTCTTCTACTTGCAAAGCTAATCAATCATAATGTTTGATATTCCAGAAAGGGGAAACGGTGAAGAAAATGAGAGAGGAGGTGAGTTCTGGCACAAACACGGGATACAAAAACACTTAAACTGAACGTGTTCGTCTTGTGGAACCATTACATCCAATCTAAGTTGTCATTTTGTGTCTCCAGAGTGGCGCGCGAATCAACATATCAGAGGGGTCGTCCCCTGAGAGGATAGTAACAATCACGGGGCCTACCGAGGGCATCTTCAGAGCTTTCTCCATGATCGCACAGAAATTTGAAGAGGTATGAAGCCGAAGTCCGCAGCAGCTGCACCCACGCCTTATCTTAGCCATAAAACCCCTTAAGTAGAGTTTTAAAGGCAGACTATGTCTTGATTGAAGTCTGAAGGGGCTTTGATCATAGCATTTGTTAGTCTTGAAAAAAAACAGCCTGTCGTTGTTACAGTCAACACTGTGAGGAAACATATTTTTAACCTCTCCCTCAGGATATCACTGCAGCAATGACAAACAGCAACGTGACAAGCAAGCCACCTGTGACACTTCGCCTGGTTTTCCCAGGGAGCCAGTGTGGCTCGCTGATTGGTAAAGGGGGCTCGAAGATCAAAGAGATCAGAGAGGTGAGGATCCACCATTTTTTTTTGACTGTCCTGTCATGTTGGAAGTTGTTTTTTTAGCATTCAAACGGCGATTGAAATCACTCCCTCATTGCTCTGTCACCTCATGTATGAAACATTCCTGTCAAATGTTTCGTGCCATCTCTGGGCTTTCAAAATGTATTTCTTTGGTTGCTGCTGAGTTAACTCCCACTGATTATGGCTGTAAAGATCGGCTGAGGCTGAATAGCCGTGCTGAATAGACAATATTTGTGGATGCCTCTTCAAATATTGGAGCACACATTGCTATTTGGCTTGCAGCTGCTCCCTGCATGTCAAAAAGTGTTGAGTGTAATTTACGGCTGCTTGAAACAGAATTTCAATTTGGGTGATGGTGTGCTATTTTCAGCCATAAATAGCCATTGTTTCTCTGTTGCCTGCAAATTCAAGACCACGGGCGCTCAGGTTCAAGTGGCGGGAGACATGTTGCCGGACTCTACGGAGAGAGCTGTCACCATTTCCGGCACGCCGCAGGCCATCACTCAGTGTGTGAGACACATCTGCTCTGTCATGATGGAGGTAAGCACTATCAGGGAGCGTCGTGATGAGCTCATTCAAAAGCTCCAATTAGTCATCAAGTATGGCACATTGGATGTCACAGGAAGTAGCACATTCAGTTGAGTCCCATTAGACTCAAACGGTCATGGTGCAGTGGGAGCAGGAATTGTGGGTAAACTTTTGGTATGGTATGATTTGGTAGGGCAGATTTATATAAGCTTGAAATTTTGGGTAAAATATATCACTTAAATAAATGTTTTTGGTTTTTTTTTATTTTTTAATCATCTCCAAAAATGCAAAACCACCTCACCAACACACCTCCAAAATCACAGTGATTAAATTAGAGATTGAAGCGCCTGCCCCAGTGTGTTTAGCATCCACTGCACCCGGCCTTGTGTTGTCAAAAACTATTGGGTTTTTTTAGGACGGGTCTTACGTCTTCTTTCATTTTTCAGCTCTATTTTCATTTTGGGTTTTTTTTGGTAATGATTTATATGTTTCCAGCATTGTAATTTCCTCACCTGCTGAAGGAGCACAAAGCGTCATTACGAGTCTTATTTTCTCCCCTCCAGCAACAAATAACTTTTCTTCCTTTGCCTTTTGTTGGTGAATCTAGTCGCCACCAAAAGGAGCAACTATTCCGTACCGTCCCAAGACCATACCCGCAGGGGCCCATGCGGTATTAACGCAACCACAGTCCGCACAAGTAAGTGGCCACGATCAGATTGTAATTTTTATCATTTTTCAGCGCATCACTGATCCTTTTTAACCACAAGGAGGACAGCGATAGCCTCTTCAATGTGAGGTGGAAAGGCAGCGTGGCAAGCGCCTGTTCAGTCCAGATTCTCATTCATTTGCATTCAGATTTCTCCCCTTCTGTAAAACTACAATTTCATCATGACCAAGCCTCGTGTCTCCGTCTGTGCTGAATTTGGCACAGTTCACTGTGACCTATCAGACATCTGTGCGATCTAATGCGATTGGATTTCTGAGCATGGTCAAAGAGGGGGAAAAACATCAGATGACATTTAGATGAAATGCCATTAAATCTATACACATCAGAGCTATGGGAATGGGAAGGGCAGCACTGTGTGGACTTTGTATTTTTAGATGCGAGAGAATTTTTACACCTGTGAGTTTGTGACAAAATTCCTCTGCTACTATAAAACATGTCAAGGACAACAACACTTTTTTTTCTCCACCCCTCCAGGCTTTTGCTCTTCCTGGACAGTATGCCTTCGCTCACCCAGATGTAAGTGTGCTTGTAGAATGATTGATTTTGGCTCTAATGACCTACTGTTCTCCTGCCCACCCCCTCCAAACCACCACTACGCCCTCTGTATACCCCACTCAGCTAAGACATTCAACAATCTTGATCTGTTGTCAGCACTAACACTAACAAACAGGAGCAGCATGCTTTGATTGAACCGAATCAGCGGAGACCATAAAAGTAGCCCTTTCTGATCGATGATGTCCCCTTGTAGCTAGAGATGTTATTGAACTTTTCTTAGATGACTACCGTGAGACAGCAGCATGCCTTTTGAAGGAGTCCGATCTCTCCACACTGACACTATCTGTGATATTTGTGAACTTAACTGTAAGATTGGCTCTGTATTGTAGTTGACAGCTCCTCTGAAATAATCCAGTCTGATTGGTTAGCTCTAATTTCCTTCCTACCCTGCAGTTGACCAAGCTTCACCAGTTGGCTATGCAGCATATCCCCCTCCCTTCCCTTGGGCAGAGCAACCCTACCTTCCCTGGTACGTACCCAAGGCTCCCCAGGGAAGTCCATCTATCCCTCTGTCTTCACTCCTCCACCAATCACACAATCAAAACATCCTTTGGCCTCAGAGAGGATCGAGACTGTCACCATTCTCTCAGAGATTATGCAGTCTCTTACAGGTTGAAACAGTTTTGTATGAAGTGGAATTTCAGAGAAAACCTTTGACAAGCAGCGGATATTTTGAATTGGTATTCCTATCTGTTTTGTGCCAGAAATAAAAATGGAAAACAGATGACGGAGTTGTCACAGTTGAGGAGTTTGTAGCCGCCATCCAGTTTACGTTCGACTTTCACGGAAGTGTGTCTGTAAAATATTTACAGTCTGAAAGAGATGTATGTGACAAGCTTTGACTCAAATAAAAGAGAAACAAAGTGGAATTCTCTGAGAGAGAGAGAGAGAGATGTGAAAAATGGCAGAAATATTTGCAGTCATGTGAATATTTAATCATTTCTCACCATTTCTCAAAGCCTCGTAAAGTTCACCTCCATTTGCCCAATTTTCCCTCTCCAAGAACAAATCTTGAATCTAAATCCCATCCTTCACCTCTGCAACATTTCACCTCCAATTCTAACATTGTCTTGGCCAGACCATCCCTGACCTCCACCACCCTCACTGCACCACAACTAACAGCGAATAAAACAATCAAATCATTGTGCTTATGTAGGCGGTGTAAATAGATTTTAATAACAATAATTACAGATGAGAACGTTTTATTGACTTGTGATAATCTGAACTAGTATTTTTCTCAGAATTGATGTAGAATACTTCATTTCTGTGTGTTTCTAGAAGGATCTTGCCTTATGCTGTTCTCATGTTCCTATCTAAGCACCGTCACAGTGATAAAGTAGACAAAGTAGGGCAACTTGTCATCAAAGTGCAAGCCATTAGCGCCATCCTTTTGTCAGTGTTCCTTGTCCTACTTTGCAGGATTGGATGCATCTGCACCCACAAGTTCACAAGAGCTGGCGATACCTAATGATGTAAGTGTCGCTTTAAAACTCTCGCTGGTGCCTCCATGCTGCTAACTTTGTTAAAACATTCTTGGGGGGTGACATAGTGTAGAAAAAGAAATAGTGTTGGAGGTTACACCAGTTATTCAGTTTCATTTCTTCATTCTAGACTGACATCAGATATTGAATGTGCCATATGCCCTGTGTGTGCTTTTATTTATTTATGATAGATTTGTGCAGCCTTACTATAGTTAAATCGTGTGTAAAAATCATTTTAGGATCGAATGTAAAGGAGTAATTAAGGATAATGTCCTTTTTATTCATCTTTAAACGATAAGACGATGCTGGAGACATTTAAGGTCTGTAAAATGACGCATAGCATGTCACAACCTTCACAATGCAACTAATGAAGGATGGAGCAAAGTAGAGTGAAAGCAAAGCAAAAGCTGTGCTCAAAGGGATAATTACACTATTGTGACCCTACCATTTCATGTGACGCTCTAATGACATCTGTTATGGCTCTAATGTACAATAAAAAAGTCACATGACTACACCAGAAACAGCAAACTGTGCTTCTACCATCATGCAGCTGTGCTGAAATCAAATTTCCGAAATGCAGGGATACACGTTTGATTACTGTCACGTTTTCTCTTGCCAACTCAAGTTTATTGGCTGCATAATTGGAAGACAAGGCACGAAGATCAATGAGATTCGCCAGGTGTCCGGAGCTCACATCAAAATTGCCAGTGCCGCCGATGGCTCAGCCATGCGCCAAGTCACGATCACGGGCTCACCGGCCAGCATCAGCGTGGCCCAGTACCTCATCAACGCCAGGTAAGACATTACGCTGGACTGCCACGTCCTGCAGGGCTTCACACCACCGCTTGTTGATAAGAAAGGCAAACAGCATGCAGTAGTATCAGGCCAGAGTTATTGTGCTCGCGGCGAGGTTGGATTTGTTCCAACTCACTGCTCCATTCTCTCGACAGCATAAAGTTCCTTATTCTCTGTGCTCTTTAACACATTCCTTCATTGATTCGTGTTTTCTCCTTTCTCTCACCTCCCTCCTTCTTTGTCTCACCCCTCTCTCCTCTTTTTGTAACGCATCCTATCTCAATCTTAACCCGTCGCCTCCTCCGCTCCCTCTCCTCCCCCCGTTGCAGCTTAGAGCTGGCTAAATACACCATGCAGGCTGCTTCCTCTGCGACTCCCGTTGACTTCAACATGAGCTTCTCTCAGTCTGCTCCCACTGCCTCCACTGCTTCTTCTATGGCTGTCCTGGCGGCCACCACCCAAGCCCCCACCACCATTAACGTCCACTCTCCTTCCACCCTACCAACCATCCAAAACCCACATTATGCTGTTCCCCTTTCCAGTCTGCTTGGCATGAAAACTCTCCCTGTCCTGGCTGTCCACCCAGCTGCTGCTTCTGGTCTAACACAGGGTTTATCCCCTTACGCTGCAAAAATGCCAACCACCAACATCAAAAAATCTGAGCGACAGAAGTTTGCTCCTTATTGATCTGCACTTCTAAAGTCTAGTCTTGCTGATGGGTAAGACATTATTATTTATACCATGGCCACAGAAAATCTTGAAACTCAAAATGTACATCAGAACACCTCAATCCGTCAAAATTCTGGTACAGTTTAATCTCAATTATAAATCAGGGAAAAAGACACTAAACTGCAGGGATCCACAGCATTACTGCATGGATTCAACTGACCAAAAGCTGTGTGATAACATCAATCCTATTGGTTTATTCCATGTCACACCGCTCCAGATGGTGTCATTAAATATTAAGCATAATCGTTACTGATAATATCAAATTTGATGGATGTCAGATTTCATAATGAATGACTGGTGAGCCTTAAAAACAAACTAAAAAGTGGATGATGATTTGGACCCTGTTTCTCTCGACGACTGTAAGTGGCCATGGTATGAGTGATGAGTGACACGCAAGGTGTTCTGATATGTAAAATAATGGATTTGATGGAGAAAACTGTTACTATCTTTACACCTTACCACTTACATCAGGATAAATTATTTGGAATCCAGGACGAGTTTTAGCCTTCATAATTGTAGAGTAGAACTTAGTAACGACGCAAGAAAACAGATGTTATGTTTAAATGCAATCAAAAATAACTGTTTGTATACTCATGGAAAACTCAGGCTTGTGTTTGTAAATTTTCATGTTGCTTTTTATGAAGATTTATTCCAGGAGTGGAATTGTCTATAATGCAAAAAAAAAAGAGAACGATTGGGTTTGTTTTTGTATTAATAGTTTACAACAGTTTTTGTTAGACAATACAAGCTGGTAGTAGCATGAGTTGGATTCACTGTGTATGTGTTTTTATTTTATTTTCTTTTTTAACAAGATGTTGCGCCACTTTCCATTGTTTTCCTGTCATATATCCTCCTTTCCTTCATTAGGCTCTCATCAGGGGTAACAGGCTTGGGTGTTCTGTAGGTTCTGATGGGATTATCCAAAAGCCACATTGGATTCTAGTGGATTTCACCCTCCACAGTAATCCTGTAGAGCAGGACTGACCCAACTCACTCACATATTGTTCAGTTTGACGCTGTCTCTTGTTTAGTCTGATGCCTAAACAAGCGGAATGCTTCAACTTTTGTTGTCTGAAATTGAGGCGGACTAATTATTGTAAGAAATGTATGTTTTATTCATGTGTTCCCATGGGTCTATGTGGATAATGTGGATTTGCAATATTTGTTCATGGAATGACTTTGGAAATAAATACATTTTTATGAATACAAATTAGTTGGGGTTTTTTTTTTTGAGTGTGTAGTGTAGTGAAGTTTTGTCAGAGTGCAGTACTACAGATTATCCGAGTCTCTGAATAAACACTCAGAGGATGTATTCATTGCTTACTTTACTCAAATGTCTTTGAGTTTTAATTGTATATAAAATTGTTTTTAATTGCATTGTGGAAACCCAAAACTTCCCCCCTGAAATATGTCAATAGCTCAAGGACTTTGTAGCCTCCCTTATACTGTTCAAGAAAAACCTGTCAAACTGTCGTTTTCAGCCGTAACTCCTCAACGGTTTTACATGCGACTTGGCTGATTTGACCCATTCAATTCTGCGTCCAATAAGGATCATGTGATGATTTTATACAACAGACACACTCTCAATGGAAAAAAACAGGCATATTTGTCTAAGTTTAGCCTCCAAATAGGCAAAATGTATCCAGATCCTCTTAAATTGTATGACAAATAAAGCAACCATTATTAAAAGCCGTTTATTTCTCCTTATGTGACTACAGGGAGGCAGCGGTTTGAAGTCCCATGGTGTCTGTTTATATGGGATTCCTCTAAGTTCAACCCACCAGCAACAAACTCTGCGAGGTTAATTCCCCCGACATTACGTTTGATCAAGGTGCTGTTAGTCTAGGCTTGTTTGGCTTTGGCGGGCTTGAGTGTGTTCCTGTCTGATGTTGCAGTAAATACAGGACTTACAGACACAGGAAAAATAGGGAACAGATAGTCAGTACACAAACTGCAAAAAAATACACCACTAAACCACACAGGGAACGTGCCTTGCAGTCTGCACTTATTAAATAATAATGACCATTACATCACATTATAGAAAACAATGGAAAACTGTTGCTGCTGTTCATCATGTAGCACACAGATTTATAGACTTTATCTAAACTTTAACACAAGCACAACTCTAGTTGTCTTTGATCTCAAGGATTCAGTTCGTTGAGGTCCGTAGTGGCAAAGGGCACAGGGCAACTGGCAAAACAAACTTTCCTGAAAACCGGAGGCAAACTTTGACCAACCTTGCAGTAAATATTCAACACGTGCTGTGTGAAAATTCCCGGAGGCACCACAAGAACATCGTAACCTCCAGTCATTCACTCGAGCATAGTCTGGGCTGATGGGCAGGTGGAGTACAGCACAGTCAGTCCAAGTTCTGCTCAGTGTCCACACTGAAACCAACCGCTTCTAATTTTTCCACTGTGTAAAAAAACAGGAGGTGGGCACCTCAAACCGGAGCTATGCAGACCGTTTCCACAGCAGGCCTCCAAATGGTGAAGTGGAGATAATCAATAGTTAATGGGGGCAGAAATGTAATGGCACTGAAAGATGACATTTCAACCTGAGGCGAAGTGTAGCAGCAGTGGGCAGTGCTGCATGTATGCTGATGCGAGCCCAGGGCAGTTATGAATTCACAGCCAGCCTTTAATGCTGTATTAATGATTTCCTTTTATAACTCGACACAGGCCGGAGCAGAGCCGACCCTTTTTAGAGCTTTCTGCCGTCGACCAACTTCAAACAAACAAATAAATAAAACACTTTGGGGTGACTAATCATGTAAAAGTTTACAACAGTGGAAAAATATGGAAATTTTTTACTCTTAAAAGGGATTAAAGTGTGTCTGTGGTGCCTGAATGTATTTCACTTTTCTCCTGGTATTCTTGCTGTACTTCAGTCGTTAGATAATATAAAAGGAGTATTTAATAAACTTATCCCAACGTTTATTTCCTTTATAGTGTTATATGATGTGTACCAAGCTTAACACTGCATGATAAGAGCTGTATTCATACATCCTCAGATGCAACAATGCCCCTATCGTTTTCCTTCGGGGATTTTATTGGTCTGTTGTTGTCAGTAGAGGCTTTAGGATTATGATTATGTTCTTTATTCAGTCTGATGATGTTACTATAATCTTCTTATGTACATTTAATATTAAGCAGTTTTTTCCGTGTGTACTACAGACCAATTCATAAAGAGGATTGGTGCATAAACAAGAACACAATTTTTTTTAAATGCAGTAAAATACAACTATTACTGCTGCTGCTGCTAAAAACAGAGTATTATATTATATTATGTTATGTTATGTTATGTTATGTTATGTTATGTTATATTATATTATATTATGTTATGTTATGTTATTATGTTATGTTATATTATATTTTATTATATTATATTATATGTGCCTCTTTTACTACTAATTAAGGACGTGGGAAAAAAAGCGACTTTATTACTACTTTACTACTTTCTACTACAACGATTATAACTGCTGTTATTACTACTGTTGCTGCTGCTGCCACCAAGCGACACTTGTCCTGTTCTGGAATCTTTATTGACTGTGTGGTGACGCTATGATTGTTTTCAGTCCACGTGGCTGAATAATAATTCCTGTTTTACGACATCTGCATACATGTGTAATTATTATTGTTACGACCTCCACGCTGGTGGTTGTGACGTGGTAACGACCGTCTAATTTAAGATCATCAACCGCTCGTGTTAATTACACCGGTGTGAGACCCGTCTGAACGGACCTGAGAGCCGTCTAATTAGTCCATCCCTTGATTGAGTGCGTCCAGTCTCTCCCAAGCGCGCCATCTAGCGGTGGTTGGACCGAACGTGACGTCGGAGCGCTCCTGATTTTTTCCCCCTTTTTTTTGCCCTCCCTCACTATGAGAAATAAAGTGGCAGTGGGGAGCAGGGACGTCAGCAGTCGCCGCTCTCCCACGGACACGCCGCTTCCACTCACTGTATCCGTTAAAGTTGAGAGAGACGCGCCGAGGAGCCGCGAGCATCCTCCGGGGGGAAACTGTGCATTTGACCGGTTTAACGAGCGTCACTTTCCATCTCCTCAACACTGATCATTTGTTGCTGGCCGGGCTCCGCGGTCCTCTGCCCAAAGGCTCCGACGGACACGGACACGGACACGGACACACTCCCAGGATCACAGGTGAATTTACCACTCATACTGTGCAAGAATGCAGCCTTTCGTTCCTGCCTGGCAGTCTGAATTGATCAGTTCTCATCAACTTACTTCAGTGGGATCGAGATGTTTTATAGTTTATTTTTTAATCAATCAGCCTTACAGTAAAGCCTCCACGGCTGCCAGGCATCACAATAACCAATGCATGTAAATGAGCTTCACGAGGGGAATGAATGCAGACACTTGATCCGTGCATGTGGGGGATAGAGCAGGTATCAGGATGTAAATACTGAAGGTCTTACACACTGAGGCTGCTGTCAGGAGCGTCACACACACCACACTGTCTGCTTCAGGTTGCAGCATCCAGTCAACATAGCCTGTGAAACAACAGCAGGGATCCTAAACTCTCCGAATGCGCTCATCCTTCCTGCCTGACATGTATCCTAAAGGAAGCGAGCGGGTTCTTTCAGGGCAACAACAATAACAAACAAAATCCAGAATGCAAGGTTTTCTCATGAGCAGACAGGATGTGGTTTTTGGTTTTATTCGGCCAACGTTGGACTGCGATGGAAGAATGGAGTCTCTCATGGGTTAGTGTTTGGCTTCAGATTGAGCTGAGTCAAAACAGCTTTAGGTCAGCAGCACCTCCACCATTCTGCTTTTCCTCCCTCTTCTTGATCAGGGTCACTTTAATCGTGCATCACTTGATGTCAGGAGTAATATCACAATTCCAGCATCATGATTTACACCTCATATCTTCTGCTCCCTGCGTGATATTTGCCGGCAGCCTCTGTTCTTACCTTTTCTATTTTGCACCCCGCGTAGGATTATCTTACAGTGGTGCAGGGCCTGTTGGTTTCTGCATTTCCTTTTCTTTTTGGAGGAAACTTCCTTTTGATTTAGGTCAGTAAAATTTACAGTCAAAGGGTAAAATGCAATTAGACAGCCCTGCAGCGATCTTTATTCCCTGGCAGATGGCTTCTTGATTTGTGCCTCACTGTCCTTTATTGCTGTAATTGGATTTCATCATTTCCACACTGTTTGTATAAAAATGAGATATTATTTCAAATGTGGCATCATTAATTCAATACTTTCTCTTGCCTTGTCAGATCCAAGCCCACTAGTCAGTCCTGTCTGAACACATCTCATCTCTCATGATCTGCCTTGTCACAAATTGAAACGGGGCTCAAAGTAAATTGTTGCCTTTCGCATGTGCGATGATGGCGTTTTGGGATGCTGAAGATATCTGGTATGTGCAATAATTGAACTGCACACAGTGGTAAGGGCATATTGTCAGTGTGAGTTAATTCTAGCCCAGAGGAGATCAGTGGTTTCCCTCTCAATGACATCCACTGAGCAACATAGCTGGAGTTTCAGGCTTTTAGACAATGTGAATCTGATGTTGGCGAACGGCTTGTTTTGGATGATAAACATGAGAGCAAAAAAAACAAAAAACAAAAAAAAACAACCCACAAGCACCAAAACAGGAAGGATGCTTCCCAGTCGCTTCATCACTTTCACAATATGTTGCCACAATGTCATGCAGTCAGATTACAATCTTTCTCCTACATTTTCCATCTGCACTCGCTGCAGAAAATCCCACCAAATAGGAATTAGGAATAAACAAGCAGAAAAACACATCTTAGGTCATGTGAGGAACATTCCTGGAAATGAGCTGCGGTTCAGTACGCTTGCGCCTATTTATAGCAGTACTGTGAGAGTGAAACACCTCACCACATCAGGCAGGCTTTTGAGTGACACACAAGAAAGTGGGAGGCACGCTTTGTCTCACTGAACCCTTGCCAATTCAATCTATATGAATAAAAGGACCTCATTCAAAAAGGCAGATCTTAAATTTCACCATGAACTCAAATTGTTGTTTTGGTTAGTTATGGTTCTGATTTGCCGCGCTGAGTAATGAAAACAACAATAATTTATGACTTCTAAATCAATGCAGCAGTGAGCATCATTGGACCTGGAGGCAGGCAGGTTGAATCGCCGCTTGATTACTCTTCCTCACTGCGCCTCAGAGGTCGAGCAGCCTATGTTCAATATTCTGAGGCGTAGACAGAAATTTGGCCTTTGACAAAGGGAGTTCCATGTTCATTGATGATAATGACTGAACGTGCGCCTGTTGCCAGACATTGTGTACAATATTGAGTTCATTCTTTCCGGTGGAGGAAAACGCTGTCTTATTTAAATGTCAGAGGAAACATTGTCAGTCCCCAGCAACACTATAGAGACAGGAAGGGCTACAATATATGGCGTTTCTGCTACGAGGGAATAACACAATGCAACTTTATTATTGTAAAATTACCCACGTGTGGGAGTAAATTATAATTTTCCTCTGCCCCACGGTTGTTGTTGTAGAGAAACATCTGTACTCCGTGACACTCATTGCTAGGTGGATGCAGTAAATTAAAATGTGGAGTTTTCGGAAGCCAAAGCAGGTCTGTGCATAGATCCTCAGCCGAAGAGGGGAGCAGTTCATCTTCACCGACAGTAGCGGGTACCAGTACTGAAATTTATGTACTGAAACTGTTGAAAGCCATATTTTCAGCGACTTTAAATCTGACACCTTTCCTGCCAAGACTAAACTTGTAATTTTTCAGGGTTTTTTTCAGAAATATGATTCTTGTCCGCTCTCCATCTGCTTTGTGAATTTGCCCGAATCTACTTCCTGTGTCTCCACGGTTTACACTTGATACAAACTACAGGCATAAATGCACAAACAACGGTTTAGTTTCCAAGCTGAAAATTTACAAAATGTTGCAAAGTAGACAGAAATAATTATAAAAGCTATTGCATTTTGATTCATCTTTAAAACTAGCATTACATTCATAGCTAAGAAAGGAAGACGAAAGACGTTCTTGCTGTTAAAGCATAGTTATTAATACACGGACAGGAATTTGTCCTCTGCCTTTACCTCATCTTGCAGACAGCCACACTGCAGTGCCCAGGGACCAACTCTAAAGCCCAGCCTGGTGCCTTGATCAAGGGCAACGGCAGGAGCATTAATATAACACATATATTCAATGCTACCCAGAGCAAAGCCGAACAACATGGGCAGAAAGTGCAAACTCCACATAAAAAGCAGCTGCACTCAGAAAGGACCATCATGGGATTCAAAGGAATAAATCTGTGTTTACAGGACACAGGGTGATATCAATACATGTCTGATTTATGTTTCAACCTGCAGCAGCTCAGGGAAAATCTGCTTCCATGAGACTGTGTACCGTTCAACATGTGCCATAGGAGTGAACAACAGCAATAACATTACGTATTTTCTGTACTTGTGACATTTGGTAAAACGGTCTGTATGAGTGCCGATGTATCAGTAACTATAACGCTAAGTTTTAAATATTGGCCCCCACAGATCAATCTCTACAGTGGCACAGAATTTTAGATGGGAAGATGTAATATTACATTTCATAGAGCTGTTTAGGGCTCATAGCTCCTGCGCCTGTCCGGTCCGAGCTCTTTATGTGCAGCGGTAAATGAATTACAAAATCAAAGTTAGTTCCTCTAAAGAGTTTTACAGCTCCGTCATTAAGTATTGATGATAATGCCAGAGATGCGTTAGGAATGCTATTTAAACTACTCAAGGGGTGTGTAGTGTTCTTTTCCAGTTTAGGCATACAGTAGATGCATCGTGAACTCTGCAAAACTGAAACACTTTGCAGCTCAATCACGAAGACAACAATGAGTGGAAGGGAACAAAAACAATAAATTATAGAAATATATATGTATAAATAATATATATGTATATATGAATAGAGAGAGAGAGGAGGTTATACTGTAAACTGAACTATGAATCAATAAAAACACTTTTAAGCCCAGAGGAAGATGGATCATTTTTGTTTTTTTCTCTTGGAGTTTCATTTTTTCAAAATAATCCTTAATCATTCCCTTGAAATTTTGCTAAGCTTAAAAGTCCATATTTAAAATAAATCTAGCTTACAAAAAAGGAAATATGTTATACCCTTTAAATCCACGTGGATTATGCAGTGTTGGGTAAAATGAAGACTTTCAAAACATGAATCTTTCAACATAAGGGGCGGAAAAATAAGGAGCCAAGATGAGATTTCTCCTGTGGCCAGACATTTTAATTTAGTTGGCTGTGATACATGCTTCCTGAAGTTCCAGGGTTTTGATGTTATTCATTGTATAAGGAGAGAAACCAGAGGAAGAATAGAAATCTCTTCTAAAGGGTAACATCAGTTTTACACTTTAAAAGTTACAATCCTAAAGGTCTGAGAGTTTGTTTTGGTCCAGTCCTCACCAGGCAGCACAAATGGTCATGTCAGTGGTCAAAGATGCTCTGAAAATAAATAAACCACTCGACTGAGAACAGCTAAAAGGTAAGCCTCAACATAAAAAACACAGCGGCTATTTTTCATTGTTGAAATATTTAGATAGTGCTTTGGAGCTGACACGTGTTAATTGGAGATTTGTGGCGAGCTTATTCAAAACAACCGGACTTATCTCAGGAGTGTAGACTCACATAAACTTTGGTTTTTAATTGATAGCCAGGATCTGATAGATGTCACTGGTGGTATATGCTGGTCGAACATGTGCTATATACTTAAAAACTTCCTCTGGGCTGCTGTAGTCACCGTGCGTTTGACTGATGGGCTGTTAAGTAGATAATTATTCCCAAAGTCAATTTGTTTAGTTTAGAATCTATGGCAAATGCATCTCATCCTCTTTATCTCTGAGGTAACCTCCAATGTGTCCATCATCAAAACCACTGGATTTGATCTTGAATTCTAATGAGTTTTCAAAGATACCAAATAAGGAAGGTCTCTCAAAAAAAGAGAATTTTAAGGGAAAAAAAATGCCGTAGCGTTTTATTTAATGCGACACGTGTCTTCTTCAATTTATCCAGTTTTCAGGTTGTGCAATGAGGATATAAAGATAAGAAAATGTTCAATAGGACAATACAAAACAATTGATTATAACCACTGTAGCAACAGCTCATAAATAATGGTTAAAATTCTGAGATTTCTTAAAATACCATTTGCATATAGCATATTGAATTATTCATGGGTTAATATTGTGAAAAGACGCATTAAATGTATGCAAACTACTTTAAATATCACTGGACTCTCTGCCTTAAAGTGTAATCAATCACAAATGTGAATTTTCCAGTGTTATCCTAGGTCATGCAGATGAACGGCGAAGATGTGCGCAGACATCGCGTTGCATCTTGATGTCAGTGCGTGAGCATCTCTTCCTATGTGCATTCACCCAAAATGTCTGTGCAACTGTTGAAGAGAAAGCAGTGAGGCAGAAAGCTGAATTCTCTGCAGGGCTGTGGGGCAAAGATAAACTCATGACCTTTCACCAAATGTCTGATATGCAATATTATATGTTTGGCCTATAGGAGGGCTGGCCTTTTCCTTAAAATGGGCAGATACTGCGAGAATTCAGTTTTAGAATGTATCGGGAACACCAAATCTGGTCCGGTTAACTTCAACATAACTGGGTTCGCATCCATGTCGCACCTGAATCAGATGTGGGCGGGGCTTACACCTCACTGGAGGAGACTGGTCTCCGTGTTAGTGCCTCCTATTTTAGGGAGGACGTCATTAACAGGACTAGGCTGCAACTTCAGTGTTAGATTAGATATATAAAAAATTTAGATGATTATTAACACTGTATAAATAGTTTTCCCCTTTTTAAGGTTAAAAAGAATGAATATTACTGTTCCAACGTCAATATTCTTTATATCTAGTTTTTAAATGATATATATGTCTTTTTATTATTATTATTATGATTATTATGATTCCTATTCCAAATATTCAGCTACATAAAGAGGTTCACTGTAACCTAGATTCTTTAAGAATGTGAAAGGTTTGTTACATCAGGTGTCATGTGACGGTGATAATGTAATCAGTGACAGAGTGAGGTGTTTCAGTTATGTTAAACAAATTCACAGGAAACCCAAATCCAGAAAACCTGCATATGTTTTTTATAGGATGGAATATGAATTTTAAGGTTAATATGGAAGCAGTGTTGTGCCGTGTAGTTTGTAGCCGGCTGTCAACTCGCCCAAGGGCTGCGCGGTGTTTCGGCCCTGAAGGAGAGAACAGCAGCAGCATTAACAGTGTGACAGCCACTAACAGCTGTTCAGGTGGAGAGGTGAAGCTGAGAAAAGCCAAATGAGGTTATTTTACTAATGAGGCTTTGGCTCATCTTTCTCTCGCTCTCTTTTTCTCTCTCTCTTGCTCTCTCAGCTGCAGCACCATCGGTATGCGCCTCATTCTGCTTCCTCTCAGTTCCACAGCAGCAGCTCCAAGGATTCTGCCTCAGACAAGGCAATTCAGCTAAAATGACACTGAAACCACAAGTGCGCAAGCAAACAATTTCAGCCCTTTTTCCTCCGAACGGATCAGAATTCATGAATTTCAAAAGCGTGCGACCAAAAAACGCACAGCGAGGCTTTCATTTCACAGTGAAGCCGTTGGGCAGAGTGATGGTGATTGCTCTTGTTTTCAGGTTATTTCCTGTTTAGGAGTCCTGTACAGTCGTTTACAGATTGTCCACCTTAACCGAAGCGGACAAATCAATCAATACCTTGAACTATTTCTTAAGTAATCTGGACAGTTAATTGTTAATTTGGTCAATACTGAGTGATGTTACCTTCGTTTGTACAAATGTCATCGTTGCGCAGCTTGTTAAATGGAGCTCAACGAAACAAGTGTTTGTTATGCAGGAAATGAATGGAAGTAGGCCACAGACTCAGCAAAGCATCACAGCAGATACTTGAATGTCAAGACGCCGCCGTAAGTCAAGCGAAAGACACAAACAAAAACGTTCAGCTTGGCAGAAATGTATACAAACGACAGTACGGAAAGTTTTGTGCCATTACTTTGCAAAAGCGTAAACGTGAGGCGATCGCCGGACTTATTTTAAGATTTCTGAGGTTTCTGAGGCAACGAGCGCTCTTTGTAAAGCTGCCGCACATTTGTCTTCGTATCGAAATTGATACGGCTGCCTCTTTCATCTGTAGGAAATTCATCTTTCCAGAAAGAAATTTTGTTCTATTTTCAAATCAATGTCTTGCTGCGATTTGTTAAAAAAGAAAAAAGCAGGCATTGATCTGGGCTCTTTGTTCTGTAAAAGGGGCATGAGTTGAAGAGTGTTGAACTCAGGTCCTTTTTTGGCCATTTTCTTCTCACTCAGTCGTTGCTGGAACCGATTGATGCAGGGAAGTGTTACAGTATGAGGCCATATTGATTTCCTGACATGGCTCTCTGAATGCTCCTGCCAAAGCCTCTGCCATTCCAATTCGCTGATCCCACAGGCTTGGCTTGATATGATAGAACGGCCATCTCAAGTCATCCGACCGTCATGCAATGTTCTGGAGGCTAAGTGAGAAAATCTGTGATCAAAGACAATATACCGAGCAGATAACCCCGCTTTAATTCTCTCTCTCCAGATGGACTAGCTCACACCTGAGATATGAAGAGTGTTATGTGAGCCAAGGTGTTTTCCCACCTCGCTGGTGGTGGGGAGAGATGCTGCACTCCGTTGCCATGGCAGCACAAGTTTTCTTTGTTCTTGGCTTCCTGATGAGCGGCGCTCAGTGTAATCCTATAGCGACCTTACCAGCCAATCGAGGCCGTCAGGAAAAGGTGATGACCCAGGCCAGGGAGGACAAACATCAGGACAAGCAGGTCCCCAAAGAGCTGCTGCTTTACGGCGGTGGAGACATGAACGCCCTGAGCGTGACGGGCCCCAACAGAACTGCTCTGAACAGGGCACGGGCAAACCTCAGCTCCCAGACAGGAACGTCTAAGGGCGAGAAATCCCCGGAGCTTTGGAGCGAACAAGACACCCTGCAACAAATAGACGAGGGTCCCACCAGCGACGTCACCTTTTCCCTGGATGCCATCGATGAGTACGCGTACCCAGATTACAGGGGCAAAGGCTGCATGGATGAGAGCGGATTTGTTTTTGCCATCGGTGAGCAATTCACCCCGGGCCCTTCGAAGTGCCCTTGTCTCTGCACGGATGAGGGTCCTCTCTGTGCCAAGCCAGAATGTCCAAAGGTTCATCCTCGCTGCATTAAGGTGGACACTAGCGAGTGCTGCCCGCAGTGCAAGGAGAAAAAGAACTACTGCGAGTTCCGTGGAAAGATCTACTCCTCGTTAGAAGAGTTCAAGGTGAGCCAATTAACCGCCGTCATGTGTCTCCGGCACGCCCAGCCCCGAAAGAACCGCTGACAGAACATCGCTCACAATTTACTGCAGTTTATCAGAAACGTGTTACTTTCCCCGCAGCAAGCGAGCATGCAGATTTATCAAGGCAAAGGTCAGCACTTGACTTTTCTCACACAACACTTGGATCTCGCCACGGGCTGACGTTATGCACGGCAAAGCTGTGGCTGCTGTTTTTCCGCACACACTTTGTTTGTACTTTATGTGATGGAGCTACAGCCAAAATATTGTTACGTCTGCGCCGAGTGTTTGTGAACACGGCGGAGAGAGCTTATCTTATCTTCTGACGCCTCTTTGAAAGGCTCACCTTAGGAATCCGGCGCATTTTTGCTGTTAACATCGTTTTTCTGGCATTAGTTTTATCAGAGCCTAATGTCTCTTTTTATGTCTGTGAATCTGTCAGCAGGGGCTACGGCTAATGTAGGCTCTTTGCGCTACCAAGTCTCTGCGCTACCGGCAGCTCTATGTCAGGTTTCTGCCGGACTAAAGGGAAATCTAGAGAAAGCACCACTTTCATAAGTGGAAATTGACGTCACCCTTTGTGCCGCGTGGCGGTGCGGCTTTGAAACGACGCAACAGGCAGGTTTTTATGCTTGATTGCCAAGTTCTGGGGCTTTATACAGCTGTCTCGCCCAATTTTCTGCCGTCTCCAGCAATGCTGTTAGAACCACCCTTTGCTCTATTGCTAAAACTAAAGGTGCACAGTTTTACATAAGTGGTTGCTTAATGAGGCGTTTACCTGAAATGTTGTTGCTGGTTGTTATCCAGGCCATATTCTATCAGCTTTAGCATTTGTTCCGCATTTGCTCCACTCCTTGATAATGTTGCCAAGAAACCTGAAAGGATCTTCCTCTTGATTACCTTCCTATCCCCTGATTCGATGATGACGTTCAATTCTTATCTGAGTTTCTCTAAAGGGAAGCATTCGTTGTCATTAAATTTGGAAAGATGAGACCTCCCCGTCGATGCTCCTCTGACATTGGATATATAGGTCTTAAACTAGCCTGACAGAGATTTTTGTGTGCATTGTGTGCGTGTGTGTGTGTGTGTGCGTGCGTGAGATAGATAAGCAACGACACCGAGGGACACCAGCATTTAGAGAAAACAAAGACCCAAAGACAAAGATATGGAGTTCATTAAGAGGATGAGAAGGCTGGCTTGTGTTAATTATAATTTTTTTTTCCAATCTCCCAGGTGTCTCCGTGTGAGAAATGCCGATGTGAGCCAAGCGGAGAGGTTTTGTGCTCCGTGGCCGCCTGTCCACAGACCGAGTGCGTGGACCCCGAATACGAGCCAGATCAGTGCTGTCCGATCTGCAAGAGCGGTGAGCGGAGACGATTTCTTTCAACTCTTTGACATAAACTAATAAAGACAGCCTCGCGTGCGCCATCCTTTCCAGCAGCAATCTGTTTCACATTCTGACAACGATAAACATTCACACCTGGAGCTGCCAAGTGCAACTTAACGGTGTCTGTTGAGAAGCTCTACCAGATATCTTTTTGCTCGAGGGGGTGCTTCAAAAGCGCACAGCGTCCTGCGGTGGTGTGTGGCCAACGTGTGCTAATTCAGCTGTGAGTAACGTCCGGCTATTATGCAAATAGATTTCATTATTCCGTGATATTATAATCATATTACTCAGTCCATCTGACGGAGACTGTCGCATACGTTATGTGCTCCGTTGCCACGTGGAGCTAATTGTGCATTTTGTGCTCTTAGGGATTCTGAGCGAGAGCCAATTGGTTTGACGATATTGCCCAAATCTGAGAAGCAATTCTGAGGTTCGCAGTTGATTATCTGATGTTGTTTCCAATGATTTCAGACAGCGTGTCCTAGATTATATCCCCCCTATTTTCTCTGTGTGACTCTAATGAAACATGGCATTGTCAGCAACATTGCTTCCAACAGCAAAAAGAATGATGACTTGCTATATGTATCTCTGACGGGGAATCTTAAAGTGCTGCAGGCTGTCTGCCATAACCAAGAGAAATCCCTCTGACGCGGACAAGATATACACGCCACATAAAAATGCAATGTCTATATAAGCCAATTACTAGACAACTGAGTCAGTGTGTTGTTTTATAGGATAAAAAAAATGCACGTAGCACCGCTGCTGTTTGCAAGCTGCTTGTTGACGGTAGGAGTTTAGAGTTGATCTATTTACACGGGAAAATGAGAAATACCATATTGTGCGAGCGAAATTACAAAAACAGCCAGATTTAATCCCCCAAGAAATGTAGAAAAACTAATAAAGGATAATCAATTCAGATGAAATACACAAAAACTTCAACAAGTCGTAGCCCCCGTCCACAGCACAGGAGTACAGTAGCCTTCGTGTGACGGCGTGAACCTCAGGTCCTATCGCGGAATTCGCCGACTGTTTTCCCGCTTGTAAAACAAACGCACAGATACCGAGTAAGCACAAGCATGTAATGAATGTTTCCAACTTGTAATCAGTCCCAGGTATCCCACCGAGACCGAGAGCCTGACTGACAACCTCCATACAGATAATTAGTCCGAAACATTAGTAGTCATTAGATGTTACCCACTCTATTAATATTTGCTTCCTGTCTTCTTAGGGGATACATGCGGTCCTTTGTTCCATTTTTTGCTGCTCACCCACATTTTATTATGCACATATTGATCATACCCAAAGTGCTCTGTGCAGACTTCGGGCACGGCTCCATATTCTTTCCCCCCTCTCTTGTAAAATGCCCAGTGGATTTTCAGCATTGCACGCACAGGCACATCAATCTGCGAGACAGATGCAGATACAGTGCGCGTGGATATCGACGTGCACAAGCAGAGACGACGTCGGACCGAGGGGAGCGAGCGTGCATGTTCAAAAATCACCCCCAAATCCATGCGCTCGTTGGGGCGATAAGGATTTGTGGTTTTAAGATGGCATCAGCCCTGATTACCATAAGATTACCACACAGTTCTATAAAGGGAGCTCACAGTGTTTGAGGAAGCCTGTTACCTGAGCAGTCATGTTTGATTAATTCATTCCTGTGCCGCTTTTGTTATTCCATTTCGCTCACACGTGCAGTGTACTTGTGAGTTTGCATCCATATTAAGGCTTTTATCCCACTCATTTACAGCAATCTACAGGAGTACAGTGATGCCCAGAGCGCTGCAGAAAACGCCTTTGGCAACATTTATGCCTCATTTGTGTTGTGTTCTGGTTAGGGTGATTTTAATGCCGCACTGGGTAATACATTTATGCAAAAGCCGGTATATGTGTTTTAATCACCGAGCAATCAATATTGTTTTGCATTAATTTGATATGGATGTCATTAAAGGGCAAGGACTTTGAACTGGACGGTCAATATAGAAGCAGAAAGTTAGAGATTTCTAATAGGGTTGATGAAATTATTGCTGAAGCTCAGGTGCAAACTTGTCATTTCTCTTGGGTTTCACCATTGGCAGTGTGTGTTTGTGTGGGTTTTTTGTTTTTTGTTTTTTTTTTACAAGTCACTCCATAATGTGGACGCAATGAGCTATTTAATTATCCTCGGTGAAGTCTTATTAAATGATTAATTAGAAGTCAACAGAAGTAAAAGAGTCATCATCGTAAATGGCACCGCTGATCTTCCTTCAGGGTTTATCAATATCAAAAAGATTCATCGGAAGCACAAATCGGATTTCACTTTGTCTTTTATTCATGATGCCCCTCTGCCAAGCCGCGAAGAAGCTGCGATAAAGATCACCGACTGTCAAAGTCCATCACAGCACTGTTGACCGTGGAGCGCTGTATAAGCCCCCGCACAGCACCATGAAATACCCATGATCCAAATGAAAGTTGGAGGTTGTCACGACGTTCCTCCTGTGGAGTTGTTTGTGTCTACAGATGTTGTTTGAAGTGTAAACAGATGTTAAGCCCTCCCAGGATCTTGGATGCATCTGAAGTGTCACATCAAAGCCTGACCCCCCCACTCCTTCGTTAATGGCCTCCACAGTGGAAAAATATCATTTATTCACACTGATACAGATACGATGTCCTATGTTCAGGTAGTCCACGGATACTAGTCACATGACCTGGGGCCACTCCTCTACTAGCACAGTTTGTACCACCATTCGGGAACATCTTTTTTTGTCTTCTTACCTCAGCCAATCTCTTTCTTTATTTATTAGCAGGAGTACTGAAACACAACCAAAACTATTTTGTGAAATTAGTGGAAGAGTGGAGATCGAGCTGTTATTTTGTCCAAATCTGGATGGTGTTTAAAGAAATCCACTGTTTCTGACATCAAATAATGTCTTGGAGTCCTGTTATCGTTATCGTCGTTTCGTTCTCTTTGGCAGGGTTTAGACCGATTCTGTTTTGGCCTGCTCGAACCTGGCAGAGTTATGCACTTGTTGATTTTCTGTTTTATTCCTCTGACGGAGAGCCTCTATTCCATTGGTTTGAGCTTCCAGGTGGGATTTTGGTGCTACAAAATGCAACATATAAAGCAGTTTCACAGTGGGATTAATTAAGTGGTAAAGACAGAAAACAGTGTAATTGAGTGGAAAGAACAAATAGACACACAGGTTGGAAGTCGTCCCTGTGTCAATCTCACAGTGATTTAAGATTATTTTCTCAGCTTTATCATTTTCCTTATTACCCATATAAATCCCCGTGCAACACCTTAATGTTTCATAAGTTCTTCAATTATACCCAGACATTATCGTGGCCTTTTCAGACATGCAGAATCAATGCTCACGGCGGCACGCCCTGTGTCAGACGTGTTATTCGGTGTGCATGTGAGGAGACACTTGGGGAAGAGCCAGGGGAGGAAGATGAAAGTGAGAGGTATCGCTGCCATCCACCCCAGACAGTTGTTCATGAATATCAAAGAACAGCTGTGAACGGAGGCAGATTTCTCATCATTTTTTCCTTCATTATCTCAAAGCTCTAGAACACATTGCAATTAAATGGTTTCTTGTCCCCTAAAGTTTGTCACTGCTATTGGCTTCCTGCTCTTAAGTTAAATTAAACAATATTGATTCATGTGCAGAATGTCTAGTCAATACAAGAAAAAAAACATGGTTTTTATGTCTTTTCCTGGCTGTCGGTATGCCGAAGTGTTGGTTTCTCCTTGTTGACAAAGCATCGATTTGAATATTGTTGATGTCAAATATATGGAAGTGGCTAGT
>OMNV01020861.1:9318-22892 GCA_900303265.1 Brotula barbata | reverse complement strand
GGGGGGGGAGAGAACGAGAAAAAGAAGGAGCTGGAGTAGGAGAGTGAGGCAGGGAGTGATGGAGAGATGAGGATATGTTGCATTAATGAAGCAGTGACAAAAAGGTGGGTGTGATATGAACTGCGGAATAATAGAGTGACAGCCATAAGTAAGCACTGTGCTGCCGCATTCATGCATTAATTAACACAGATAAGTGTGATGCAGCTGTGAATGACGGGCGATGGTGTGATCCCAACTCGAAGAGGAGGAAGCGCTCTGATTTATTTTGCAGAGTGCACGATTATTTACACATATTTGCTCTCACGGCGTATCCTCAACATATGCGTCTTTTATTCCGGGCTCCGCGTTCTAAATGCTGCTAATGATGATGAATCAGTAGCGACAGCTGCCTGGGCCACAGGATGAGTTGTTATTCAGATAGGGTGTGTGCGTGTTCATCTGAAGACTTATAAATGTGTTAGGGTTGACATTTTGACAGGCCTCTGCAAACTGGTCACATTGATTGATGTGCCAGCGTGCTCTGTCTGGGTGCCGTCGTCCAATGAAATGTCGAGGCTGCAGGAGAAATACTCCCATTTATCAGCATCTTAATTATATAACACAGTGGCCCAAGACCTTGTTAGTCTAGGAAAATTGCCATTGTTATGCTATACCTGATGGCGGAAGCAATTCCAGTGTTTATATTTTGCCGTACAGAGATAATGGATGATTTATGAGCAGTTTTTTTTCTCTTCAACCATTAGTCGAGGACACGGACACTTTGCGCTAAACAAAAGCTTTGTCTTGCACTTCGCAGCAAGGAATGTTGCTTGTTTGTAATACAATGAAGACGTTTTGTGTTTTGTGTTTTGTGTTATGGATTTAGCGAGTGGCTTTCTGTACATGCAATGTTGCGCATCAAGTGAAGCCACCGATGGTCGGGCTTTGTGTGTTGTTCATTTCCGTGCATGTCTCCGGCCTGCTACTCCATCAGAATCCATTAGCTAGATCCAATTTCCTCTTAAATAAAAAAAAAACCACAATCGTCCCATGGGGCGCAACTTAGCAACTTTATTAAAGTACAGAGTAAGTGCGCCTAATTTGTTTTTTTTACATCCACAATTCCCACTGCTGCATTCCAACCTTGAAGATTTATGCAGAGAAAGATGTGTGCCTGTGGAGTCTGAGGGCTGTCAAGTAAGGTACCGTTGACGTGCACACAAAATCCTCAATCTCAGAACCAAACAGAAGCGATAATCATGTCAATCAGGTCCTTAAATGCTCTGCGTAATCACTCCAGTCCCATGGCGCATGTCTTTCCTGATGGCAGCGCTGTCTTCTGCCATGAAAGTGCTCCTCTGCATAAATCAGGAGTGGTCAGTCACTGGGCTGAAGAGCACGGTAATGATCGCCCAAGCCAAAGCAATTTTCATAAACAGATGCACTACAATTGGTGACTCGTGAAACGGTCAGAAATGACATTTTCCAGCTTGATCATAAAGATGATGAAATGTTTTACGTTGAAAGCACTTAGCGTTGGTCTCAGCCTGAACGGTGACTGAACCGAAACCATGACAGAATTGGCCACAAAAGACTACAAACACGTTCTCACGCCAGCTTATGATCCTCGTTTATTCATTATATTTGTCTGTGCCTCATATATTCCCCTAACCAGCACGCTATTTGGGGAAACAATCAATGAAAGCCCAGGTGGGAGAGCCGATTTTCCGATGAGAGAAATGAAGGGCAGTGCATTTGATCCCTCGTGTTCATTCTCGTTTTCAACCGGCAGCATTCTGGTTCAATGGGAGGTCATCAAACTATCTAGCAGAACCAAAATTAGATGGAAATTTGCCAGTCTAGGCATACGGACATTTGGTCACTGCAGCAGCAAATGTTGTAAAATGCCATATAAAAAAAAAAAACTGCAACAGTTATTGAAGTCCTGCTTCTGGATCAGTCAGCATCCCAGTATTTCACAGAGTATTTTTGTACTGAAGTAACATACATAGTATGATATAACAGTACATAACATAACATAATTTAAAACTATGTAATATAATATAATGCAACATAATATGATATATGTTCAGTTATATTCAGTAAGGTGAGTAGAAATGGAGTTTTCTGTACAAATGTTTCAAAACCCATAGCTGAAAATAAGAAAAAGTGGATAATAGGACCCCTTCAATTAGCCACATAATAACTGTAATTATCTATATGATGTACACACAACATTTATATAACACAAGTCAGGGTGTTGAATCACATTATACAAATGCAAGTATACATGTGCGTGTTTCATCGACCGACTGGGAACCCTTGAGCAACACAAAGCAGTCTGACTCACGGCGGCGCGTTCAGACCTTGAACGATGTTGAACGACGACGACTGGAGTGCCAGACAGGAGAGCGATAACAAAGATGAGCGCGAACTCAGTGACACTGGGCGTGTGATCTTTAAAAACGCACTCCTCCGATGTTGTCACAAACGTGGTTGAAGAGTTTAAATGTGTAACAATAAACCCTCATCTGATCTGTGGCTGACAGAGATATGATGTGACGCTGACAAAGTGCTCTCGGAACGGATTAATGAACGGAGGTTTTCCCCCTGAAAGATGATGTTGTATCACCGCCTCTGTAACTCTTCTGTTTTTCTCTCACTCTACCCACAGGGCCAAACTGCTACGCAGACACAGCAGTGATACCTGCTGGGCGAGAGGTGAAGATTGATGAGTGCACAATCTGCTACTGCACATACGAGGAAGGCACATGGCAGATTGAGCGTCAGGCCACCTGCAGCAAGAACGAGTGCCAGCGGAGTTAAGAGACTGGCTTAGGTACGTAACACCAGCGCCAGTCCGCATGTAAACCCTTGGCCTTTCACCCAGTCTACCGGACATCAGGGTCGGACGGCAGCACTCCCTCATTTCAGCATTTATAATCCTGTATTACTGAGAAAAAAAACAGCTTTTATGAAGATTTATAATCCACAAACAGAATATCTATTTATCTATGTATTAAGTTATTTAGGAATATATACAAATGTAGGAGTTATTAATACTGAATTAGTGACAAAATATTTTTTATAGACTGTATTTTAATAATAAGTAATGTACCGGACCATGACAGAATGTATGGAGCACCCACAGCTGTCTTATGTCTCGACATGTGACAATGGTCCCTCTACCACCGAAGTGCAGACTAGACTCATGCTGTTACCGTGCAGGAAGATGGAGTGCAGGATAAATACCAATGCGAAGCCGGAAGAAAAAGTCAACAAGGACTAGAACTAGCACTGTTTCCCTGATTTCGTTAACCTCTAATACGTTCAAATGTGTTTTGATTTCATAGTGCTTTTGTATTGCAATTCTCTTGGTACCGTGTGTTCTTGTTTCAAATAAACTCCGATCTGTGCTCTGTAAATGATCCGCTCTCGGCTTTTACGTCTTCGTGTTTACCCCGACGAGCGCTTGATGTTGTCCTTAAAATGGTGCTTTCAATTTACTGACTTTAAAATGAAAACAAATAAAAATGTTCACAGTTTCACTAATGCTGAGATGAAATGATGAGCCGACGTGCTTGCTTTGCCGTAACTTTTTTTGTTCCAGACGTCACAGTGTATTCTTTGAACGCAACAAATCCGTGAGCATCTTGCTTGTTTGAGGGGATAAAAGCAGTTTGTGTGGGCGCTTCAGGTTAATATTTAATGGGTAGTCAAGAGTATAATAACTTACTTAGTGATGGTGCAATTTAATATGAAATTGCTATAGGCATGAGAGGGGACGTGCTGGGACTACACAATTCCCTACATGATTTGCATATTTGCCTCCATATTAACAACAACATTAATCAGGGCCAAAACGGACACATCAGCCACAATAATCCTGAATTTCCTCCTAAACGATTGAAAATCCGTGATAGTGATCTGACTGGACGGTGTTGTGGAATGATTCAGATTAATTCTTTGCTTATCTCCATCTTCCATTTGAGGTTGAGGGCTAATAGATCCACATCCTGGCAGAGGAACAGCCACGAGGTTCCTGGGCCAAGAGATCAAAACGATGATTAATAATTCAAACCCAGGTGATGAACGCTGAAAGGCAGAAGCTTACAAAAGGATGTGGATGTTTCTTTTGTTATCCGTTGCATTAGCAGTATGGGGCTCGCTGTGTCACCCTTTGCAAAGTGCTGGACACACTGCAGCAGTCTTTGATCATGGGGGTTGCCAGACAACAATGTTGCACCTCCAGCAGTGAGACGTGCCTGTCAGCCAGCCAGCAGGATAGAGGTAAATAAGCCTAAACGCACGTACACGCGTGACAGCCGTCTCTCAGAGCAGCGGGGGATCTGTGGCGCGGACCTATTAAGGGCTGTGGTCAGATTTAACTCCTCTCTTCCTGTAATGGCCGTGGTCCTCTGGAACCCCACATCCAGACGTCCAGAAATCAGGAATTGTGCTGTTGCATACAAGCAGGAAATGAGTGCAGGATTCTCTCCACCAATCCTCACCTAGAGAACAAGGACTCATTTTTATGTACGGCGCTCTTCCCCTTCAGGTTTCTATTTAGGGGAATTGCTTGTTCTCTCGTTCTTCTCTCATTACACGGGCTAATTCTCCTTTATGTCTAATTTCCCAAGCAATACACCTGCTGTGTGTCAGCCAGTAATTAGATATAAGTAATGAGTCTGACCAGGGATGTTCTCGGTGACCCATAACCTTTTTATTCTGGGTCATTAACATTCACAACTGGCTTTGGGTGAGCTTGTGTTTTGTGCAGAAGCATATTCTGTGTCCAGTACGGCTGGACAAGAGAACTTCGGTTATTAAGGCGACCTGCTGGAAAGGAAGAGGCTGGTGATTTACTTTGAAATGAAATTCCCTGAGTCGCTTGCATCCTCCCTCAAAGACAGGCCATTAATTGGACACATCTGTTGGAGAAAACCCATAAGAGATTAGACCGGTCTCCTTAACGCTGTAACCACATAATTAGACTTCTGACCTGCTCTGGACAATGTGAGCCACTGCACTGAGACGAGAAGTGTTCATATCAGAGGAGGTGATGAAATTCATTATACACTTATGGCAATCAGCCAGCTCTGCCTGTTGAAATTAAAGTGTCTTAGGTTCAAACTGCTCCGAAATGGACATGAACGCATCATGGGCATAAAGGATGACAGAGAGACCTTTATTGACACAGACACAAAAAGGCATTAAATGAAATTCGCTCCAGAGTTGCCAAGTCTTGATCAAGGTCAGCCAATCATTATACCATGAAAGAGGAATGACACAAGCGCTCTGCTGTATTCTCGGCTTCTGTCAACGTATACTTTAAAGATCCTCCAGACGGCCTCTGGTGGTTCGTGTATTAAGTGCAACAACGGGTTTTGCTCGGGGCGCAATTATAAAGTCTTCCTAATTTAAATTTTCCGGAGTTCTGTTATCTGAACGACAGGATTGAGTTCATATTCTGTCGAGGAGGTTCTAATTTCAACAGGGTCTGTGTATTAACACGATGGCTGAAAACGATGAAAGCATACATACAATATTGATGTGTGTTTTGGTGTTCTGGTGAAGATCCATGGCTAGATACAGGAAATTTAAAAAAATATATATCTGAATGTAGTAAAATCTAGATATTAAATCAAACAAACACCAACCTCAGACATCATCATCTCTCATCGATCTAACAGATAAAATATATGCTTAACCACGGTGCTGCGAGAGATGCAACCGCTTAAGTGTTGCTGAGTTGGTGCTGATTCAGTTTTGATGTTTAAGTGTTGACTAACAAGCAGTGCAAAGTATTCCGTGGAGAATTTGGGCCCCTGAATGCAACACCAGCATCTTAAACTAGTCTGTCCAAGGGAAAACTGAGTTAATTTTATTGCCAGTTTATTTTTAGAATAAGCTAAATTCTGTGCGTCGAGGCGTTATTTGTAATCCGAGCTGTGTATTCGTATATGTGTATACTGAAATGACAATAAATGCTCAGTTGTTGTTTTATGCGGCCAGTATGCCACACTAAAAAATAAAATACAGAGAATGAATGGCACAGATGAAAAAGCGTTATCCATTTTACGATTCGGAAGACATATCAGAAGCTATTATGAATGTTTTATGAATGTTATTGCTGCCGGGTCCCTTAAAGACCAGAGTAAATGCCATTTGATTGAAGCTTCAGATCGAACCACTTCACTCTAAATGCCAATCAGAAGTCAGGAAAACACAGGTTTATGTTGTCCCATCCACCGGCGTAACCCGAAGACAACGGCCTTTCTGTCAGCTATCTTTAAAAGTTATGTAGGACAATAATATGAAAGAGGTGAAATATTCCCTGGGCTTAAAGGCAGGAAAATGAGCAATGGTTCATAATCCTGCAGAAAAGGTCTGAAAATCATACAGGCACTGTGTGTGTGTGTGTGTGTGTGTGTGTGTGTGTGTGTCTCTGCCTACCCATCTGCGTCAATCTATGCTCTGAAGTGTTGGACATTTTAGCTCAATAACATCATAAGAAAGTGTTTCACACAGCTGGTCTCTGAACATCTCATAAAACCGCTCCATCATAAATGGAGCTGCGGCCCAGGATGTTTCCATGCTACCTTTCTGCAGCTTGTTATTGGTATTAGGGTATTTTTCTTCAAAGATGGATACATGCTATGGATGACAGCTCAAGGTTATGAAGCCATATTGCTGTATTTATGTTCATTTTTGGGGGGGAGAAGAGGGCTTGCATCAGAATCAGTTCAAGTAAATGTTTTTTTTTTTATGTGTAAGTGCTGGATGTGGGCCTGTTATCATCTGAGCCGTTCATTAATAGATTTCCAATCCTTTTTCACTTATGTCAGTTTGCTGCATTCTGCCGTGAGAATACTGAATGAATTCTCGTCTCATCTGTTTCTCAGATGGCACATTTATTCCTTTGAATTCATCTTTCCTGGGCATTAATTCCACCGGACAGCTGCTAAATGTTGGGGAGATGCTGTCAAAATTCTATTTGCACCTTCGGAAATGCATTAAATTCTGCTTTAAGGCTCCTGACAGTTCCGTCATGCCGTGAGCCACATGTAACATTCCCATGTGATTATGATGCTCCTTGATCAATCTGAGTGAATCACTTCATGATTGAGCGCCTTGGCTCTCCAGAGTCTGAACCTGAAATAGACCTTTATAGATTTGATATTATATCTCCAGCTCTCCTCCTCTGCCATTAGTGCGACATTCACATTTTCAATTTCACCTTTCTGACGTGTCTTGCCTCCAGACGCAGCTGACGCTCACTAGTTGTGACTCTCCCCTCCGTCGCTCCCTCTGTGAATCTCAGAGCGATAGATATGCGTCAAATGTTAAATCTGAGTGAACTGGGAGCAGGTCTTAGAAGGACAGGATTTGAAGAATCAGACATCCATCTTGCCTTTGTATTGGTGTTCAGAAGTTAGAAACACAGGATGTGAGCACAGGGGAAAAGCCATCCTCTATTTTCTCACCGTGACACGGCTTGGATAAGCTACTGCGGGTTCAATCTGGCCCCATCCATCACGGCCTGTTATAAGCCAGGAAGGTGAGTAATAAAGGATGGAGCGTCTAAGAGGACAGCATCTCAGCATTTCAACCACAACGGACAAGCAACACAAATGTGACCTGCTTGCAGAACAATTTTCAAGGAGTTTAGTTGTGTCAAGCGCTGCTCCGATACACACATCTGCATAAGTTACTGTCAGACAGGCGATGGGACTGCAGATTGTTGGTTTATCATAAAGGAAGCAGCAGCATCCCTATGGAATACCAAGCATTTGTAGATTCAACACGGCATCCATCCTGGGATTTCTTTCCCCATGGTCATTGTATAGTCATTCATCATCGACTGCATGTCTCCACATTTATGTATTAACAGCCCAGCTGCACAAACGGAGGCTCGCACACCGCTATGGATAAATATTATAGTTTATGCTCTGCACATTTATCAGATTATCTGGTACTGTAGTTGCTGAGGCTGTAAAGTCAACATGAGATAAAGTCATAAAATATTATTGTTTAAAAACAAAGCATCTCAGCATTTCCAGCACGATGACACATTAAGTTTTTGACAGCATCTATACAGTCGTCGAAAAGGAGAGCAGACAGAGAATTGATGCTTTGGCATTGGGGTTAAAAAAAAAAAAAGAAAAGCTAGAGGCCTTATTATTCATTATTTTAATCTTGATACAAAATTCACATTTTAGTTATTATGGACGACTTTGCCATGGCAGCAAAAAGAGCATCAGAATGTGGCTCTGATCTCCCTCTGAGGTTGTGTGGCCTCTGTAAGTTTCTACAGCAGGTAATTATACTTTGCTCAGACAGAATGGAAGAAGCCACAGTGGACAATATGGTACAGGCTTCATAAGAGAAACCAAGGTCTCAGAGGACAGGTCCGTCTCTCGGAGCAACAGGGAAAAAAGTCCATTTCTCTCTGTGTTTCTTCAACTAATACAACATCTTGCATTGAAATTGGAAATCAGAGTCGGTTTGTTGTTTGCAGTAATACCGTGGAGCTTTTCTCCACTGCACCACCTTTTGTGATAGTGGTGGGTGGCATCATTACCCATGTGCTTCCACGTGATGATTCTTCATTTTAAATTGCTGTAAACATGTCCAGCCGTGCTTTTGTTCTTAGCCTAATCACCTATTAGTTGCTTGCCTGCTCTCCTTTGAGCGGCACTTATGTTCGCTTCGACGCATCTGTCATACCCAGTACTCATCTGTGTTAGAGTGTGTTTACTTGATAGCTAATTGATTACTGCAATGATGGCCAAACCTGAAAAGGTGAATCGATACAGTACGACTTTTTCCCAGTGGATTTTTCTATAATCCACCCAGCCGCTGAGTCTTCCCTGCACAGAAGGACGAGCGTTATCCCCACTTGTTTGATTTACAGCTGCTTGTATATCTGCTGCAGTCAAGACATTCATCAGCGAAAGTGACATTGCATTATGTGGACTGTCCCTTGGGGAATGTTAACATTAAAAATCGAGCTCATGCACCATCATGATAGCCTGGAGACCGCTCGGAGGGCCGAGCGTGTGTGAAAAGTTCCATATTAAGGGCATTATAAAGAGCTGTTTCTTCCCTCCCTCCTCCTACCTCATGAAAATTGTACGGCGGCGTATTCATTACTTCATGGAGCTAACTGAGTGTGACAATTGGAGGGCTGCACACACCAAGGGCGGGGAAGCAGCACTACAATTAAGCCCAGGGCTACTCTCCGAGGACATGGCTACCCGGCATCTCTGTGCGCTGTTTAGATTTTTACGAATGGTCAAAGGTGCAGCATGAGAGACTTTTACGTCAGCCGGTCTGCCTTCTGTGCTAACGTATGGTTATCAGATGGTAATCAATACATCGCCTTTACATGGTGATGAATACGGACCTCGGGGCTTTATGTTATGAAAAGGGTTTTTTCATCAGTTCACAAGGCAAACTGACATAATCCCAACAGCGACAATCCCAACAGTGCATTAAGGATCAAGAATGGATGTGGCTTCACGCATTGTAATGTATATTTTACAAAGAAGCAGATAGATTTGGGTACGGCTTTCAGGAGACAGCCACTTCCTTTCTGGGGACCTACACACACATAATGCATAGAAGCATATTATAGCAATAATACCAAGTATGAGAGACAGGAATATCCATCAGTGTCTGGGAGCCTTGACATCTCCACATCCTTGACATCCTAATTTTAGATGACCGGTGCCTTGCGCCCGGCAAGTATGTCAACCCCCCCAACCTCGCCTGTCTGATCCTGAGGTGTCATCCTGGGTCACCCTCAGCCCAGCTGCATGATTAACAAAAATAATCCTCCGCCCACAGCAGCTTCAGCCCATATTGTCCACAGCCACAACAGTAAATTTGCGACTTTGCTTTGATGACCCTCTGCAATAATAACAACAGCAGCTGCCACAGCAACGGCAGGACCACCTCCACACGGCACAAAGAGGGACTCGACACTGTCAAGATTCGGTTTGAATATCATTCACCCGTAAAAACACTCTCGTGAAACTACTCTACTACTTTTTTCTAATGTGTAGTTGACGCATCAATAGCTGAAAATTCAACTTATATCACGAGAAAATAAGCTGCTTCTTGTACAAGTTTGGCTGTATCAGACAGCAGAGTGCGATCATTCCAAACTTGGGGCATTTCTGTCAGTCAATAAAGCCGACCAATGCAATGGAATCAAGAAAAATGTCAATTGATTGCAGAAAGTCCACACACACAGTCGTTGCGTAAAGCATCTCTGATTGAGTCCTTCACACTGACATTGCGGCAGCAGAAGAACAAGACTTCCACAGGCATGTTTTTTTAATGGAGACCACAAAATTTCAGGCGCTAGACTCGAGCAACCGCTTCTTTCAGATCTATCTTTGCGGTTGGCACCGTGGGCAAGATGAGAGATTTGAATCATTTCTAAATGTGTGGAGGAGTTTGTGGAATGGCGGACGAGCTGACTAATAACACGGAGAGCTCTGTAACAAGGGCTGCTCTGATATCACTGAGGTCTCTCGCCCGAAATATCAGACTTCCTGTGAAAAATACAAGTTGAAAACCGGTTGGCGTGTCAATTCCCTCAACAACAGGAAAAAAACAAGTATACATCCAAAATACAGGAACATAGAATGTTTCATGAAGGAGTTTCTGATATGTGCACAATTAATCAATGCACCCCAAATGCAGTAAATCCTGAAGACCTCGGGGCCTCTGGAACATGTTTGTCGTTCATGTGTGAATATGCAAACTTATGAAGCTGGGAGGTGCAACAAATTCATGATGCAACAAATAGTTTAACTTTGTATCTGCAGATCAAACACACAAAAGGAGACCGCAGCACTTACTCTGTATTTGAGAGCTCCTTTTGTGGAAGATCACTGTGTGGGAGTTGAGAATATTCATCGTTCACTTATTAGAATAGCTCTAATTAGGCTATTTTTACCACACTTTTCAACAGCTCTCGGCTGTTTACTTTCACTAATGACAGCCTGAGTAAAAACCATCTATCAAGAAGCATCATCATCATCACGGCCAACACATTAACGTCGACCCTGTAACAGGAAAAATGCCACGCAAGCATGTTTGCTTTTGCTATTTATATAAAACAGAGTACAGTATCTGTACATCGGTGTATTTATGTGGCATATTTACATTTGACTGTTACGTTTCAGACAACCCAACTAAATTAATTAATAGGCACTGAAGCACAGAGCGTTCGGTGTTGTCTTTGCTCCACTGAACAAAAAATAACTCTTCAAGGCGGCACAGACCCCAGATTGTGGCCTTTGTAAAAAAGATGCCTTTTACCTTCAGAGGAGCTTAATAATCTTCATCTGCAGGCATCAACCTGAAAATCACTTTTGAAGTGGCTTCTGAAAGGACTTCTTAGAATATCCCTTATCCTTCATCTCCAGAGAAAGATTTAAATATACCTTGAAAGACTTTGGTGGTACAATCTGTTTATTGTGACCTTGTTCTTCGATGATACTTTTAATTTACTCATGCATCACTGTAATTGTCCAGTTGGGGACTTTGATTTCTACGGAGATATTTTTGTTGTGTCATTTGGGTCGTAAAGCACAAGGCTGCAGATTAAAATATACCAATAAAGGCTCTTTATCTCCATCTAGTGGATATTTGGTGTTATAACAGCCAAGTGCAGCCTTTCAAAGAGAAGAAAACAACTTTATAGATGAAATAAGATGAACGATTCCTAATCCATAACAGCCAAGAAATATATAAATAACTTATATATTACTCTGCAGGTTCTCAGAGCCTGAGGCATGGCCACTTTGGTCTCATTAATATTTGCCACCAAAACAGCTTGTGTAATGACCTCCAAAATAATTTTCTGATAATGAGTGCTTGTTTTTTGGGTTGTTTTTTTTTTAACAAATATCCAGCTTAGCAATGGAGAGCCAACAGGAAGCAGTGTGGCCTCATAGTGCAAATCAGTAATATGATCCAAGCAGTAAACAAAGTGTCCCTGGGCAACCACTGCTCCCTGAATGATAACGAGTGACAGCACATCGAAGACCTGCTCAGTCAGCTCCTCACTCCGCTAAAACACAGAGTTTCAGAGTTTCTCAGCCATCATCGCAGGTCATGTCTGCCGTTTTGGACCACTTCAAGCCCTCCTCTGCAGAGCTGCGTGTAATCAGACGTCTAAACTCCAGTGTGCACAAGGCTAGAGAGAGTAATCGACTTCACCCGAAGGCCCGTCCCTCGTCTATGGCCACCACCCTGGCTCCGTTAAGAAACGAAGTCCCCCTGCTGGACCCCTGCTCCGGACAGCTAAGTCCCGGGGCCAGGGTGGACCTGGGCATCAAAGGTCCACAGACATTCATAAAAATCCCTCATGTGGCCTCTGCTCTGTGGGTGCCCTCTGGTTTCAAGGAGAGACCCCTAACAAACCGAAAACCATTTCTTGGCAGTTTCTCTGACAGACACACTGGACCTGAGGTGGGTGATAGTTAGTAGTTGCCCCATCATTCCCTCCCAAGTTTATGGCATAAAACTCTTTTTTGTTTTGTCAGCGGTATTTAAATCCTCTCCAAACCCTGCCTTCGTTTTGCATGTTCACTCTTTTATTTATGCTTTATTTGCATATTACTGTCTGTTAACTTCACTTCCTTCCGTACACACATTTTAAACCAGACAGAGTGAAGTTTTACCCTTGTACCGTAAAACTGTAGCACTCAATAAACACATGAAGAGTTCAGGCCCATATAACATTTATTAGAAGACTAGAAGGGCTCTCATCAGAACCACCAAGGCCCAGCAAGCTCAAAATGTGTTTTGTTTTCATAATACACTGGCCTAAAGTTAAGGAAATGAACGTAATGTTAATACATTTAAACGTTTTCCTCTCTACGCTTTACTATTTTCCTTCGTGGGTCTGAATATTGAAGTAAACATACAGCCGTATACTGTCAGAGTCATTTGCTGCTTTATAGCCTGCAGTCCCACTTAAGTGGAATCATTTAGGGAAATGGGGGTTTGATTGGTGACAGTGAGTGTTCAGACGTGACAGAGCGGCTAACGATGATTACATCCAGTTTCTTGGATCAAACAAACACACAAATGTCTGATAGAATGATTTATATTAAAACCCCACCTGGATCCTTTTCCTGTAGTTTGATTCAATCATTTGGACACTGTAATTAGTTATCAATCCCATTATTCTACATCCTTACCCTTCTGCTAGCATTTTTTTTCAGATTATGTTTTACTTCCAATTCTATTATTATGTTACATTCACTTCTATATTCTCATACTGGGGTTATCTATCTTTCTATCTATCTGTCTGTCTGTCTATCTATCTATCTATCTATCTATCTATCTATCTATCTATCTATCTATCTATCTATCTATCTATCTATCTATCTATCTATCTATCTATCTATCTTCTTTCTGTCTATTTTTACTATGGACTTGAAAATAAACACATAGAAACCAATAAAATGCATTCAAATTCATAGGAGTATTACTTTTTCAGGATGTCACGTCTTCTGATCACACAGAGTGGAGGAAAATGGCAGCCCGGCGTTTCTGCTACACGTCTG